>JAGDYQ010000059.1:4714885-4725158 GCA_021962125.1 Bulinus truncatus
GTTGTAAGTTAACTCATAAACTAAAACGATAACTACGAATGATTGACTTTAGTTAACTATAATCATAAAACTAAAACTAGCAAGTCATTTTTTAATCTATAACTCCAATAATAACTAAAATGCTTGCCAAAAAAACTGAATAATAACTATAACTAAAAAGACTTTCATAACTAATCACATAGAAAGTTTTTTATAATTTTCATGCCTCACGCATTTCATTATATATAATCTTACTATTAACTGTGGCCTAAAAAGGTGAATGTATTTATTCACAATATTTCAGAGGATGTAAAATTAGCGGAAGAGCATGCGCAATCTACTTTTGCTTTATTTATTTCCGATCTGATGTTACTAATAGTACAAATATATAAAAAAATTAAAACAACGAAACAAATAACTGTGACTGGAAACGCTGTTGATTGAAAACACAGGTGACTGTGGAAATACTTTTTGTTGAAATCAGTGAAATCTGTGATCCACAGAGTAACTTTGGAAACACATGGTGAGTGAGGTTTCAAAATGGTCATTTTTTCGCAGATAATTTTTTTTTAATATTATTATTTAATTTTAAATTATGAAGATTGATTAATATTTTGATGATCGGAGAAGTTAGATTAGACTATAAGAGCAACATAGCACTATGCCATAGCATATCACACGAAATACGTGAATTATGTTAATTTTCACGCAATTTAAACCAAAATTTAAAAAAAAAAACACTTTGAAGGTTACTTACATTTACAAGTATTGAAAAAGTATTATTATTTATTTATGACAATATTATTCATATAATTAATATACAATGATATTTACATGGGCTATGGAACTAAAGAAAGTTCATTTATTTTGCTTGCAGCCAAAAAAAAAAGAGATGGCAAGCTTTGTACAGATGTTTTCTGGTAGAAAACGTGCCAGTAGTGTATGAAATATTTCAAATATGAAAGTCAGGAAAAAAAATCGTACTGTAAAGTAGTGCTTAGTAATGGTAAAGCGTGTGCATGTCCGTTGCCACCAAAACCCAACGAATCTTAGAAATCATTTGAAGAGCCATCATCATGCAGAATATGAGGAGATTAAAGCAAGAGAAGCGGAAGAAGTTGAAGCCGAAGCATCGCCAAAGTGAAGCAGGTAAAACTAACATTGTGTTCATTAAGTTGAATGATTATGTTTCAAATGCATTAAAGGTGTAAATCATGGCCAGTAAAACAACGTAAATATTTTTTATATTTGAATCCAGCTTCAGGTGGTAATCACTCAAATGTAAAGAAACAACAAACTTTGCCAGCAGCTGTCAACAGTTGTAAATATACTAAGAGTATCTGGAGTAAAGAATCACCACAGCATAATGACAGGATAAATTCTGTTGCAAACTGGATAGTTCGAACAGGTTTACCAGTCACTTCTATTGATGACCCAAGCTTTCGCAAAATGACCAATGTTTTAGATCCAAAAAATTCAAATTACCAGGTAAGCCTAATGTAATAATACATTTATAGATAATTTAAAAATATTTTCTAATAAATCTTAATTTGTCAGCTGATAGCAGCAGTTTACAGACACTATATGTAATAAATAAGTGACTTACAATTACAAGTTAATACATGTGATTGTCAAACTTTATTTTAGTTGTGAAAAGTTAGCTGATAGCGATTCTTAGTAGTATTTTTCTACCCAAAATATGCAGGATCTAAATCACTTCAACGAATGATAACTGAGCATTGGAATGAAGGAATTGTTAAACTCAAGGAACTGATTTCTGCTTCTCGTAAAGTCATAATCTGGTCCAAAACAAACTTGTCTGCATCTTTCTTGGGTGTTTCTGCTTGTTTTTTTTGATTCTGTGAAGTTGGTTGTTAGACACGCAATGCTACAACTTGTCCAGCTGCAGCATCCACACACAAGAGAAATGTTGGCTGAAGCTCTACATCAGTGCTTGTTGGACTGGAACAAGTGTTGATGATTGTCACTGACAGTGGAGCCAACATGACCAAAGCCATCAGATTGCTAAATGAAAGAGAAATGGCTGACCAAGAATGTGATAATAATGACATAGGTACAGAGGCAGAATATCTTTCAAATTCGGACAATGATGCCAGTTATGCTGAAGGAAGTGACACTGATAAAGAAGTAGAGGTCAACATTGATCCTGTACCGGCAGACTTAGTTTACTCAATTGAATTAGAAGAGTTAGACAAATCTAGTCATATGCCTTATCCTAGAATGGCGTGTCTAGCTCACTCGCTTCAGCTTGTGGTGAAAAAAGCATTCAGCCATTATGACAGCCTCCTTACTAAAGTTAGACACATGGTTGGAAAAATTAGAAAGTCAAGTAAAGGGATGGAAAAAATTAAACAACGATGTGGCAAAGTGCTTGTCAGTGATAACAGTACCAGATGGAACAGCATTATTGAACTCAAAGCGTGTGTTACTGAATTACTGGCTGAGATGAAAACTGACACACTGTTGATTAGCGAGTGGATGCGACTACAAGAATTGTCTGATCTGTAGAAGCCGTTTGCTGTGCTGACTGATAAACTTCAAACAGACAGTCAATCACTTTCTCATATACTGCCTGCAATTATAGAGTACAGTGTCACCTACAATCTTGCAAGGCATCAAAGTCAGTTACATCTACCATGCTGAGTGATATGAGGACCAGGCTTAGCTGCATTATGAATCCAGCTGCTGACAATTTCAACCCAATACCAGCAGCAGCATGCCTTCTAAATCCATCGCTGGCAGTTACTATGATAGAAGACGAAGAAATGATAAAGCTGCTTGAGGCTGCCAAAAAATACATAATAAACGAGGTTTGTGTTAGCCCAATTTTACTCCATCAATTAGACATGCCAAAATTGCTATGTATTAATTATAGTTGTGTTATGTCATTTAGTTCACTGCTATGAAATTCAATCTACTATCTAGTACTGTAATAATGGTAATGCTATTATTGGTAGCGGGTGGTGGCACTGGCATGGCATGTTGTATAAGTACACAGATTTTGAATAAAAACTGACAATGATGTAAATGAACAATAATCCAACAGCAATTTGTGTTCAAGAGTTTTATTTTCGAGGTAATGGTTGCAAGTTGGTATAGAGTTAAATACTAAAAAAATTATTATTCTAATTTGTGCTTGTCAGTTGCCATGCCGGTAACCAGTATGTGTAAAAGTACTATATAGTTATTTGTCAATCACCTGATTGACTTTTACTGTTGTGCACATTATATACAGGTTAAACAACAAAGAACAAAATCACCAGATGAAATTCAACTGCAGCAGCAGAGTATTCTTCAGATTCAGTTTCCAAGCCTGGCAATGAAACTTTCTGCATCTGACAGTGCCACACCTCATCAGTTGCAGATGTCAGAAATTAATGTGCCCACCGGCATGATCAACAAGTACATTGCTGACATCCAATGCAATGCAATCACAGACAATGCCATATCATTTTGGTTGAGAAGCTGTCCGAAGTCGTACAGTCAACTTGCACCTATGACTCTAGACCTATTAGCAGCACCTGCTTCTCAAGAATTTGTTGAACGGCTGTTTCCAGTTTGTGGGATGCTGACCACCGGGAGGAGGAACAGAATATAGAAGTCGCTGGAAATGAGTATGGCTGAAAGTCAACAGTGACTTGCTGAACGAAATTATTTAATTAAGAAGAATTAGGCAACAGTTTGTTTGATGTAACAATTTGAAATAAAGCTTAACTTGAATTTTTTATTCAACTTTGAAGTCACTTTTACTACTGGTTTTTACAAACTTAATAGGTTTTCAAGATTTTTTAAAACGTATTTTCTGTTCACTTCATGTGTAGTGTGATAGTGTAGTGTGTGGTGCAGTGGATGTCTAAATTTAATTGGCATGTATCTGTCGTATGATGTTGTCACAGGTTGTGACTAATATGTCGAAACTATCCCCTTTACTCCAACCCTTAACTACATAATATTCATAACATTAAGACGTATATTATACCATGTATAATAATATACGTTCCCGTTCTCAAGTTCCCCCTTTTACCCCACCCCTGTAATTGCGTCATCAGCCAGGTGGACAGCGGAAGGTAAACGAGGAGTAGTTAACAGAAACACGTTACATTCCCAGGGAATTCTCTCTGACCATCTGACGGCTGTACGTACTCCCGGTCGGCTTCTTCAAAGGGACAGCTGACCCGCTCGATGTCCAGTTACTAAGGTCTTTGTCTATACGGCGTATTTCTCCCCCCCTCCCCATCTAGGTTACTCCACCCCCTAATTCGAAAGTTTGAAAGAAACATATATTATATCTGATTGGCTACGGGTCACGTGGGAGAAAGGGATATGAAGAATGAGATATAGATTCGTCGGCATTCGACCGAGGGCCCCAGAGGTGGCCGGTCGCAATTCGACTGAGGGTGACCGGTCGCAATTAGGCTGAGTGATAGCGAGCCGATTGCGGTGTGGCTCTGGGTGAGCGATAGAGAGAGAAGTGAGGAAGACATAGAGAGAGAAAGAGAGTTAACTAGTGATGACTGCATTGTTCCCCTTATTCATTTTATATTGGATTATTTTGCTGCAGTTTGGATTATCTTTGCTTATGATAAGTCACCAGATCCTTGTTACGGACTGGTGCCTTTGTATAATAAATATATTGTGTCGCTGTACACACATTTTGTTGAATTCATCTCATCGTCACTTGTTTACGTTTAATTGTTGTTGAGACTGTGTGTGGTAGAAACACAAATATAAATACGAGTCATCATTGAGTCAGCCCTCATACTCTTAGCAACAAGCCAAGGATACCCTCAAAGGGGTCCTCAACAGATGGGCATTTGAAGTTTTGCAGTGCTTACGAAAATTATTCAATAACTATAACTATAACTAAATAATAATAAAAATGATTGATGAAAAAACTAACTATAACTAAAATGAATTCAAAAACTATAACTAAATAATAATAAAAATGATTGCTAAAAAAACTAATCAAAACTATAACTAAAATGATTTTGATAACTAGAATATCACTGATTGAAACCATTTACGGTTTGGTAAGGATAGCAGACATATCTACCGCTACCTATTTGGCATTTTTTCCACGTTGTTAATGTTTTACATTACATAAATACGAAATATAACGTAAAGTTGTTCAAAATGTAAGCAAAATTTAACATTTATTTTCAATTTATTTCCTTTCTTTTTGGTGGGTTTTTAAAGAATTTCGGCAGCTTTCGTTAAAAACACACTGCAACATACTGCAACACAATTTAATAACAATTGAGGTCAGTGAGACATTTACGCAATGGCAAATTATCAAATCAGTATACAGTGATATTCATGACAATCTAATCGTTATGAAAATATTTTCGATATGGACATTATTAACTGTCTAGTCCTTAACACTTGGAGATTTAAAAAATATACTTTACTTATTTTTTTCAAAACACACGCTTAAAGATTAATATTAAATGATTACTTAATTAGCTTATGCATAGCTCACACTCCTAAATTAATTAATGAATTTTTAATTAATTGACTCATAGCCCAAGCTTCTAGATTAATTAATGTATACTTATTTAATTGATTCATAGCTCACGCTTCTAGTTTAACAAATATATACTTACTGATCTGATTCATAGTTCACGCTTCTATATTAATGTATACTTAATTAACTGAATTATTGCTCACGTCTTTAGATTTAATTAATGTATACTTATTTAACTGATTCATAGTTCACGCTTTTAGATTAATTAATGTAAACTTACTTAACCGATTCATAGCTCACGCACGTCATTTTGAGTAGGTATTTAATATTCCCACGTACCAATTTCACCAGTTTTAAAAATAAATTATCAACCTATTTTTTTTAAAGGAGTGTACTGTGATAAATTTAGCTGATATATAAAAGAAATATGCACTAAATATTTTTTATTCAATGGTCTGGCTTTATTTACCCAGCAATACGATAACCTTCTGTTTCAATAGTTTATTGTAGTATATAAACTAATCTATTGGCCAAGCAAAAATGTCTTTGATATTAGCTCTCTGTTTGATGCATCTCCAGTTTTCCTCTTAAAATATTTATATATCTACTGTATTATCACCAGTATTGTCGTAGGGAGTGGGCCGTGATAACTGCTCACAAGCACTATAAGCAGCAAGTAAAGTCCTCTGACTGAATAGAAGGTGTAAATGTTGTTTTTAATATTGTTTCGATGCATGTGTTTTATCACAGTTTTTAATTGACTAGAGATCCTAGTTTTTTGATGTTGTTATGTGACGAAACAAGAACGTCACTTGTCACTTGCTTAGATACAATCCTTAGAGATTTTAGTTAGTTACTTATTTGATCTTGAGCTAGGAGGTTGTGTCTAGTTTTTCTCCATGAGAGTCTAATGATATTTTAAAGTCAAGTATTAGTGAAAGTCAGTTGATGATATTTTTGAAGTGAAGTATGACGTAATATGATTTCTATTTATCTCAATGTCTTCGTACAATAAATGTTATTGAATCAGCTGCATAGACATGTGACTTTCATTTGAGATATATTTGTGATGAACATATAAAACAACACCACGCTACCATACGCCTCCAGTTTTAAAATGTCTAAAGCCAAACTTACACCCTTACAGAAGGGAAGCGAAAATCGATGAAGTCTTTCATGGATCACGCTACAAGACTGTCATGAGCAATCGAGATACCAACCGACCATCTAATGCTTAAGATCGTCCCCGGGTTCCTACTGGCAAAGCGACTTGCATGCCGGATGTTTGCACAACCCTGGTTGAAACCAATTTTGGGAGAGCTAAGGATCCCCAAACACTGCTACATTGTTCTTTATAGACAATTAGATCATATCCCAAGGACGCTATATTGGCCTTTACTGATGCTTCTATTACCAGTAAGGACAGTCGAACAAGCCCATCTTTTGGGGTAAAAAGGTATTTGAAAATGTTACTGCAAACACTGATGTGCTAAAATTACAAAAACATGGTTTACCACACTTTTATATATTACTTTAGGAAGAACCTGAAGATAAACCAAGAAATTCAGAAGACATTGATAATATTGTGTGGAGAAATACAAGAAGAAATAAATTTTGAATTCTTCAATACCTTTACGAAACGTGGTGAATTTAAGACTTCTGCTGCATGTACGAGAACTAAAGTTCGTGGAATAAAACGATAAACTGAAGAATTTCCTAACATTTTGTGAATGAGATATGAATGTCTACACCCCAAACAGGCAGGTAAATAAAATACCATTAATCGGAGCTTCAAAAAAAATACTGACGACTTTTAATTAAAGAATTACAATGTCAGTTAGATAAAAATCCAAACCGTTGATTCATTGTTTATTGAAGAATACAATGAATATTTGGAATTACTGTCAATTTTAACTGGCGTATTCCAATGTGTTTAAAAGACCGATGTCTTTGTGAGCTTTTTTTTAATTCCAAAAGAAATAAACCAAAAATATTTTTTTCCATTGACAACAAGACAGACGTGTATTTTATTGACTGACTTGGAGGCTCTATGAACAACATTTTGTATAATTTATTGTTAGCAAGTTACATTTTAAAGTTATATTGTGTCACCATTGTCAGCTACTACAGGTCAAGGAGACTCTAATGACCTTCATCTATTAATAAAAAGTAAATATATTAATAAAGATTATAAAAGAAATCTGGTGACTAATTTTTTAAGGCTTGGGCGCCATTTTAGTATTTTAATTTATAACATAATTGAATTATTCAGGACTAAGTGTGTCACTAAACTCAGGAACAGTAACATGACTGTCTACGGGGGATCTAATCAAGACTCAAATTTAGTATATCATTGTACCAATGCGTTTCAAATCCAGTATCAATAAAAATACAGTGTAACAAGAAATAGCCATGGGTTACAGACAAAATACTGTTGGTAGAATCTTAAAGAAATACAAAAACTCCCTAAAAAGTAGCAGCATACAATTGTAGACTAATAAATACAAAGATAAGGAAAGAGGTATAAGGGTTAAAGAGGGCTGGATCGACTACCAGTGCAACACACTATAACCAAGTATACAAGCTGGTAATAGTAAGAAAGCGTATAAACATTAGAAACAACACAAAACCGCAGATACAAAGTCAACCTCAATTATTGAGGACAGCACAGGTCAGCTCATCACAGAAAAAATAACAACGTTGGACTGACTGCTACATAGATTTTGTATAACTACGTCATCAATACAGAATATTTCAGGGACGGGTGGCTGTGCGTTAATGCGCTCGACTGTCGACCTTAGAGTCCCTGGTTTGATCAGTGGATTTTTCAGGTCATGGCTTTTAAGTCCCCGCTATCTCCTGAGGTGACTCCATTGCCATTGATAATATGGTTGGAATGAAAGAAGGGTGCAATGAAAAACCATCCCATTAGTGGTTTATACCATCTAAAGGATTTCATCTCATTCTTACAAGGACTTCCCACGGCTAACAATATTCCTGTTGAACTACTAAAACACGGAGATGTGGCAGTAACCATGTTCCTAGCTAGAAGACATGTTTAACCCAAGAAGTGGATCTAATCACTCATCATACCACTGCCTAAAAAGGCAAATTGAAATATTGTTTAAACTACTGGATAATCAGTCTAATCCATCACCAAATTATACTCAATTGTACAAGTAGCTGAAGAAATACTGCTCAGAATAGTACACCTTCTACTGTCGCTTGCTGCATAGAAAAGACATTCACGTGAACACCATAATAACTTCAATTATGGCATGAGAGTCTCAAATATGACAGGCTATGAGAAACTACAACATTGAAATAGTACTAGTACAAGTTAGCGAAGCACTTTACATCTATAATTGGAGGTCAGTACTGTTCAACAGGATAATATTAGCAATGGCGTCGGTAACTAAATTAAACAGAATTTAGACCATCATAACATTAGCCTTCAACGAAGCTCAGAGCCCTAGATGGAACAATAGCCCTGTATGCGTTTGAGTCATGGAAATTCTAGCAGACGCGACAGGTATTACATGAGGAAAATTTTTCGAATCTCCTACCTAAGAACTCAATGTGGGAAAGAATATCCTAGATAGAGGACCCTCAGGAAACGATCAAAACGTTCTAGGGACGTAATATGGCATGGTTCAGACATGTGCCAAAGGTATAAACAGCCTTCTAAAACCATTCTTCATGGGGCCTTCTGCAAGGAACTGTTGAAGTATACATAGATGGCGCCAGTGGAAATGCTGGTTTGACATATAAAAGAATGGACAGGGCTACTAACGAATGGGTAGGGAACTATGGAGAAATATGTCTCTTAAGGCGACCGTACGTTCCCCCACATTGATTAACAATATGATGATGCAACGCTATAATGTTTTTAATAATTTGGTTGTGTTAAGCAAAATTGAAGCGAGAGGAACAGCAATTCTAAAAAACAACATTGTCAGAATAAAATGTATATCATATCAATGCAATTCACTATATCACAATGGCAGGCGTCAAATCGAGTAATCAAGAGCAGGTGGTGACTGTATAAATACAAATATTGATAAATATTTGATTGCTATTTTTGTTGCTAAACACTCTCAAAATGTATCTGAACATTTTTGATGAGTAAATCGACTAACTACATGCGCATCCAGTCCTAACTGGCGAGTAGGATGAGTTGAAACAGTCACATACTCCAGCAGTACATGTAGACAGAGTGAAGTCTGTGGCCTGACAAGTAGAGGCAGTTGTACAGGTAGCTCCATCTACACCTGGATGTTCTGAAAAATGTTTTCTTTGTTATAATACTTACAGTAAAAGGTATATTTTGAGACTATACTTATAGTATACACTTTGAAAAGTATGTACACGATTCTTTTCTTCAAAATTTATGAAACACCAGGAAACCAAGTCACGTTAATTAATTATTTAATGAATGTTTACTTTCATCAATCGATACTGTATGGTTCAGTTTATACAGTGTATGTGAAGCCCCTGTAAGGATGAGATGAAATCTCTTAGATCCTATAAACCACTAATGGGACGGTTTTTATGATGCCCTTCTTTCATCCCCCACCATAGCCGATAGTGCAATGGTCATGGAGGCACCACGGGAGATATATCGGGAACTTGAGCCAAGACCTGAAAAATTTCCTTGGTCTTCACCGGAGATCGAACCAGGTACCTTCATGTCGACAGTCGAGCGCTTTACCGCACGACCATCCGTCCCCTAGTTTATACAGTATCGCGGTACAGTTCATAATGAGTTTATTTCCCCATATTTAACATTAAAAGACTTACTTAATTTTT
>JAGDYQ010000059.1:4725658-4896526 GCA_021962125.1 Bulinus truncatus
ATCTGCTTCGTATCTGCTTCTGAATCTGTTTCTGGCATCTGCTTCTGCATCTGTTTTGCATCTGCTTCTGTACCTGCTTCTGCATCTGTTTCGCATCTGCTTCTGCATCTGCTTTTGCATCTGTTTTCGCATCTGTCGCCGGCATCTATCATAATCTGGTTTCTGCATCTGCTTCCAGTATCTGGTTTCTGCATCTGGTTTTGCATCTGCTTCAATATCTGTTTTTGGATCACTTCGGTATCCGTTTTCGTTTGCATCTGTTTTCGCATCTGTCTTCCGTGCATCTGCTTCGGTATCCGTTTCGGCATCTGTTTGCATCTGTCGCATCTGCTTCTTTATCTGTTTCTGCATCTGCTTCTGTATCTGCTTCTGCATCTGTTTCAGGGGGGGTTTCTCTATCTGTTTCTGTATCTGTATCTGTTTTGCATCTGCTTCTGCATCTGTTTCTGCATCTGTTTTCTGGCATCTGTTTCTGTACCTGTTTGTGCATCTGTTTTTGTATCTGTTTCTGTATCTGTTTCTGTTTATCTATCTGTTTCTGTATCTGTATCTGTTTCTGTATCTCTATTTCTGTATCTGTTTCTGTATCTGTTTCTGTATCTGTTTCTGTATCTGTTTCTGTATCTGTTTCTGTATCTGTTTCTGTATCTGTTTCTGTATCTGTTTCTGTATCTGTTTCTGTTTTCTGTATCTGTTTCAGTATCTGTTTCTGTATCTGTTTCTGTATCTGTTTCTGTATCTGTTTCTGTATCTGTTTCTGCATCTGTTTCTGTATCTGCATCTGTTTCTGTATCTATTTCTGTATCTGTTTCTGTATGCTTCTGCATCTTTCTGAATATACTATCTGTTTCTGTATCTGTTTCTGTATCTGTTTCTGTATCTGTTTCTGTATCTGTTTCTGTATCTGTTTCTGTATCTGTTTCTGTATCTGTTTCTGTATCTGTTTCTGTATCTGTTTCTGTCATCTGTTTCTGTATCTGTTTCTGTATCTGTTTCTGTATCTGTTTCTGTATCTGTTTCTGTATCTGTTTCTGTATCTGTTTCTGTATCTGTTTCTGTATCTGTTTCTGTCTCATTTCTGTATCTGTTTCTGTTTCTGTTTCTGTATCTGTTTCTGTATCTGTTTCTGTATCTGTTTCTGTATCTGTTTCTGTATCTGTTTCTGTATCTGTTTCTGTATCTGTTTCTGTATCTGTTTCTGTATCTGTTTCTGTATCTGTTTCTGTATCTGTTTCTGTATCTGTTTCTGTATCTGTTTCTGTATCTGTTTCTGTATCTGTTTCTGTATCTGTTTCTGTATCTGTTTCTGTATCTGTTTCTGGATCTGTTTCTGTATCTGTTTCTGTATCTGTTTCTGTATCTGTTTCTGTATCTGTTTCTGTATCTGTTTCTGTATCTGTTTCTGTATCTGTTTCTGTATCTGTTTCTGTATCTGTTTCTGCATCTGTTTCTGTATCTGTTTCTGTATCTGTTTCTGCATCTGTTTCTATCTGTTTCTGTATCTGTTTCTGTATCTGTTTCTGTATCTGTTTCTGTATCTGTTTCTGTATCTGTTTCTGTATCTGTTTCTGTATCTGTTTCTGTATCTGTTTCTGTTTCTGTATCTGTTTCTGTATCTGTTTCTGTATCTGTTTCTGTATCTGTTTCTGTATCTGTTTCTGTATCTGTTTCTGTTTCTGTATCTGTTTCTGTATCTGTTTCTGTATCTGTTTCTGTATCTGTTTCTGTATCTGTTTCTGTATCTGTTTCTGTATCTGTTTCTGTATCTGTTTCTGTATCTGTTTCTGTATCTGTTTCTGTATCTGTTTCTGTATCTGTTTCTGTATCTGTTTCTGTATCTGTTTCTGTATCTGTATCTGTTTCTGTATCTGTTTCTGTATCTGTTTCTGTATCTGTTTCTGTATCTGTTTCTGTATCTGTTTCTGTATCTGTTTCTGTATCTGTTTCTGTATCTGTTTCTGTATCTGTTTCTGTATCTGTTTCTGTATCTGTTTCTGTATCTGTTTCTGTATCTGTTTCTGTATCTGTTTCTGTATCTGTTTCTGTATCTGTTTCTGTATCTGTTTCTGTATCTGTTTCTGTATCTGTTTCTGTATCTGTTTCTGTTTCTGTATCTGTTTCTGTATCTGTATCTGTTTCTGTATCTGTTTCTGTATCTGTTTCTGTATCTGTTTCTGTATCTGTTTCTGTATCTGTTTCTGTATCTGTTTCTGTATCTGTTTCTGTATCTGTTTCTGTATCTGTTTCTGTATCTGTTTCTGTATCTGTTTCTGTATCTGTTTCTGTATCTGTTTCTGTATCTGTTTCTGTATCTGTTTCTGTATCTGTTTCTGTTTCTGTATCTGTTTCTGTATCTGTTTCTGTATCTGTTTCTGTATCTGTTTCTGTATCTGTTTCTGTTTCTGTATCTGTTTCTGTATCTGTTTCTGTATCTGTTTCTGTATCTGTTTCTGTATCTGTTTCTGTATCTGTTTCTGTATCTGTTTCTGTATCTGTTTCTGTATCTGTTTCTGTATCTGTTTCTGTTTCTGTATCTGTTTCTGTATCTGTTTCTGTTATCTGTTTCTGTTTCTGTATCTATGTTTCTGTATCTGTTTCTGTATCTGTTTCTGTATCTGTTTCTGTTTCTGTTTTCTGTATCTGTTTCTGTATCTGTTTCTGTATCTGTTTCTGTATCTGTTTCTGTATCTGTTTCTGTATCTGTTTCTGTATCTGTTTCTGTATCTGTTTCTGTATCTGTTTCTGTTTCTGTATCTGTTTCTGTTTCTGTATCTGTTTCTTTCTGTTTCTGTATCTGTTTCTGTATCTGTTTCTGTATCTGTTTCTGTATCTGTTTCTGTATCTGTTTCTGTCTGTTTCTGTATCTGTTCTATATCTGTTTCTCATTTCCATCCATCTGTTTCTGTATCTGTTTCTGTATCTGTGTCTTTCTGTATCTGTTTCTGTATCTGTTTCTGTATCTGTTTCTGTATCTGTTTCTGTATCTGTTTCTGTATCTGTTTCTGTATCTGTTTCTGTTTCTGTATCTGTTTCTGTATCTGTTTCTGTATCTGTTTCTGTATCTGTTTCTGTATCTGTTTCTGTGTCTGTTTCTGTATCTGTTTCTGTATCTGTTTCTGTATCTGTTTCTGTATCTGTTTCTGTATCTGTTTCTGTATCTGTTTCATATCTGTTTCTGTTTCTGTTTCTGTTTCTGTATCTGTTTCTGTATCTGTTTCTGTCTGTTTCTGTATCTGTTTCTGTATCTGTTTCTGTATCTGTTTCTGTATCTGTTCTGTATCTGTTTCTGTATCTGTTTCTGTATCTGTTTCTGTATCTGTTTCTGTATCTGTTTCTGTGTCTTTTCTGTGTCTGTTTCTGTGTCTGTTTCTGTGTCTGTTTCTGTGTCTGTTTCTGTGGTCTGTTTCTGTGTCTGTTCTGTGTCTGTTTCTGTGTCTGTTTCTGTGTCTGTTTCTGTCTATTTCTGTATCTGTTTCTGTATCTGTTTCTGTATCTGTTTCTGTATCTGTTTCTGTATCTGTTTCTGTATCTGTTTCTGTATCTGTTTCTGTATCTGTTTCTGTATCTGTTTCTGTATCTGTTTCTGTATCTGTTTCTGTATCTGTTTCTGTATCTGTTTCTGTATCTGTTTCTGTATCTGTTTCTGTATCTGTTTCTGTATCTGTTTCTGTATCTGTTTCTGTTTCTGTATCTGTTTCTGTATCTGTTTCTGTATCTGTTTCTGTATCTGTTTCTGTATCTGTTTCTGTATCTGTTTCTGTATCTGTTTCTGTTTCTGTATCTGTTTCTGTATCTGTTTCTGTATCTGTTTCTGTATCTGTTTCTGTATCTGTTTCTGTGTATCTGTTTCTGTATCTGTTTCTGTATCTGTTTCTGTTTCTGTATCTGTTTCTGTATCTGTTTCTGTATCTGTTTCTGTATCTGTTTCTGTATCTGTTTCTGTATCTGTTTCTGTATCTGTTTCTGTATCTGTTTCTGTTTCTGTTTCTGTTTCTGTATCTGTTTCTGTATCTGTTTCTGCATCTGTTTCTGCATCTGTTTCTGTATCTGTTTCTGTATCTGTTTCTGTATCTGTTTCTGTATCTGTTTCTGTATCTGTTTCTGTATCTGTTTCTGTATCTGTTTCTGTGTCTTTTTCTGTGTCTGTTTCTGTGTCTGTTTCTGTGTCTGTTTCTGTGTCTGTTTCTGTGTCTGTTTCTGTGTCTGTTTCTGTGTCTGTTTCTGTGTCTGTTTCTGTGTCTGTTTCTGTGTCTATTTCTGTGTCTGTTTCTGTATCTGTTTCTGTATCTGTTTCTGTATCTGTTTCTGTATCTGTTTCTGTATCTGTTTCTGTATCTGTTTCTGTATCTGTTTCTGTATCTGTTTCTGTATCTGTTTCTGTATCTGTTTCTGTATCTGTTTCTGTATCTGTTTCTGTATCTGTTTCTGTATCTGTTTCTGTATCTGTTTCTGTATCTGTTTCTGTATCTGTTTCTGTATCTGTTTCTGTATCTGTTTCTGTATCTGTTTCTGTATCTGTTTCTGTATCTGTTTCTGTATCTGTTTCTGTATCTGTTTCTGTATCTGTTTCTGTATCTGTTTCTGTATCTGTTTCTGTATCTGTTTCTGTATCTGTTTCTGTATCGGTTTCTGTATCTGTTTCTGTATCTGTTTCTGTATCTGTTTCTGTATCTGTTTCTGTTTCTGTATCTGTTTCTGTATCTGTTTCTGTATCTGTTTGTGTATCTGTTTCTGTATCTGTTTCTGTATCTGTTTCTGTATCTGTTTCTGTATCTGTTTCTGTATCTGTTTCTGTATCTGTTTCTGTATCTGTTTCTGTATCTGTTTCTGTATCTGTTTCTGTATCTGTTTCTGTATCTGTTTCTGTATCTGTATCTGTTTCTGTATCTGTTTCTGTTTCTTTTTCTGTTTCTGTATTTGTTTTTGTTTCTGTATCTGTTTCTGTTTCTGTATCTGTTTCTGTTTCTGTATCTATTTCTGTATCTGTTTCTGTATCTGTTTCTGTTTCTGTATTCGTATCTGTTGATGCATCTTTTGATTTATCCGCTGTTTTGTCAGTTTCATCTGCTGTATTTCTTGATGGTGATATTTTAATGTTGTTATTTGATTGATGGTGGTTCAGTTCATCTACAAATACTAAATACAGCTGGGAAATGTGTTTAATTTCTGAATGTCACACACTTTGACCTTTCGTTAATTAGTTCAAGAAGTTGGATTGAATATGTAAAAGTGAAATCTAAAATCATTGTTAGATGGCTACCGAATTACTACAATGACAGCTGATAAACAAAAACATTGAGTACTTTGACCTCAATGAACTTCACGTACTGACCTATAAAATGCCGATTTGCACCTGATTTCATATCCATGGCGACCATTGTAAATGGTAAAAGTAAAGTTCCCTAAGCCCTCTAGAAGTCCATCGGGGGTAGAGGGGGTGTAGAATTCATCTGTTTCTATAGCCTCGGCATGGGTAGCAGTCCCGTAGCGTAAAAATTCTACAGCAGGGGTCAGGCCAAATGATACTAGGTATGGCAAGCAAATAGAGGGGGACAGACAAAACGCAGAGGGGGGGGGGCGGCCCCCTGCCCCCCCCCCGCACGCTACGGGCCTGATGGGTAGGGATAATGTGGCTAGCAAAACGCCCAGCCGCCTTTACTTCCCTTATTAAAGTCAGATACACATTACAAACATTGTTCTGGTTTACTCCGAAAAAACTAACACAGGACTCCCAGTTGACCATCTACACCAGTTTCCTTCAACCCCGGTACCGGTCAGGGGATCAGTAGGTACCGGTCCGTGGATCAGATGGTACCGGTCCGTGGATCAGATGGTACCGGTCCGTGGATCAGATGGTACTGGGCCGCCCAAGAAACATTAAATTACAAGTATTTTAGCCCGTCGAACAACGGGTGGAATTCTCTACTTTTTATAAAAATGTTTGAAATAATGTGCACACAAAAACAAAATAGCCTTCCCAATATATCTTAATACATAATCACAATAGATAACAGACGGCCATTTTTTGAACAGCAAGGCTCGTCCATTTTTCAATACAATTTAACTCAGCTGTCAAAAACCAATTAAACTCAGCTGTCAACAACCAATTTAACTCAGCTGTCAACAACCACAAAACAATTGTGAGCGAGTAATGAACGGCAACTCAAACTACAAACAGTCTGCTTACTGAATCACTATAGAATCACTAACATTTAAATTAAGGTTTTTTGTTCCCTCATTTAATTAAATATTTACTAAAAAAATAACAATTTATTTAATATTTACTTTAAAATACCATTTTATTAAATAAATGTATTATATATAGAAATTAATCCCGACGATGCCCGGGAAATCTAGGTGTAATCGGAAACCCCTTTCTAACCAATTTAACTACTGAATTTTTAAATACGATTAATTAAGTTAATTAGGTGCTGATTTATGCCACCTTCCTAATGTGCAGAAATGACCTACATTTTATACGTCACAAATTACGTTTTACCCGTCAACGCTTACCAACCAAACCAAACCAAACAACCAACCAATCAAAGCAAACAACCAACCAATCCAACTAACCAAACGAACTAACCAATCAACCAAACAAACCAACCGAGCCAATCAATCCAAGCAACCTAACCAACCAAGCCAAAACCGTTACTGCCACATCGTTCACAAATTACGTTTTACCCATCAACGCTAACCAACCAAACTAACCGATCAACCAACCAAACCAACTGATCAACCAACCAAACCAACCAATCAAACCAACGAATTAAACCAAACCAACCAAATCAATCAACCAAAGCAAACCAACCAATCAAACCAAACCAAACACCATTAGATAAAGATATAGGATGCTAATTTATGTCACCCGTTATGTTTCACCCTTAATTCTCTCAATATTATAATCAAAATGAAGCATTAAAAAAAAAGTTTTACAAAAATTTGAAAAGTAAAAAATAACTACTTTATTATGCCATTCTGCAGCACAAAGGCAAGTTGATGTGGCACGATACAGCACCCGCGCGCAAGCTCAATTCGGCTTTATTAGTGGGGAAATAAAAAAAAATTGTAACATCGGGAAATGATTATTTATAGCGACGGCTTTCCCATACCTTGATTACTTTTCAAATACTATTGGTGGAACAGATAACACATACTTTCCTTTTTATTATATATGATTCTGCAGCACAAAGGCAAGTTGATGTGGCACGATACAGCACACGCGTGCAAGTTCAATTCGGCTTTATTAGTAGGAAAATAAAAAAAAGTACCATCGGGAAATGACGTCTTAGAGGATTTTTATTTATAGCGACGGCGTTCCCATTCCTATTACTTTGTCAAATACCATTGGTGGAACAGAAACACACACTTGCCTTTTATTAAGTAGATTTCCTTTTTATCTAATAAAGTGTATTTCTATCGGATAGTGCGCCTTTCTATAGATGAGAGGTTAACCGGTCGTCTAATCAACAATCGGGACACGGTGAAATTATCAAACGTCGACCGGTCCGCGGCAATAAAAAGGTTGGGGACCACTGATCTACACCACTCGGCCACTAGACCCACATTGTAAATGGTGACAGAAAGCACACTCCCATTGAATCCTATGTCAAATTGTCTTAGCAACATGGAATTATTTTGATATATAAGAGCACAATAGTTAGTGTGTGTGTGTGTGTAACTGTCCAGAGCTGTTCGTTAATTGGTTTGGGCGCAAAAATATCAGACGTCGTCATGGTAATATGACGTTGACTAAGTAAAAAGTCGATAAGTGAGATAACTAAAGGTGAACTTAAGAAACAAAGAACTATTATAGCTACTAAATACTTTCATGAAATAAACCGAATTAGAGCGATAACTTTGATATACCATCGTTAGTAGTAATACGTTTTAATAAATATAGATTATATAGCACACTATTATTAAATGTCTGCTCGTTATCTTTGTAAAATGGCTAATTATTTAGTCTGTCTGAACTTTAAACACAGATCGTAGAGACATGTCAATAAACATACACACAGATCGTAGAGACATGTCACTAAACATACACACAGATCGTAGAGACATGGCAATAAACATACACACAGATAGTAGAGACATGGCAATAAACATACACACAGATCGTACAGACATGGCAATAAACATACACACAGATCGTACAGACATGTCAATAAACATACACACAGATTGTAGAGACATGGCAATAAACATACACACAGATTGTAGAGACATGGCAATAAACATACACACAGATTGTACAGACATGGCAATAAACATACACACAGATTGTAGAGACATGGCAATAAACATACACACAGATCGTACAGACATGGTAATAAACATACACACAGATAGTAGAGACATGGCAATAAACATACACACAGATCGTACAGACATGTCAATAAACATACACACAGATCGTACAGACATGTCAATAAACATACACACAGATTGTAGAGACATGGCAATAAACATACACAGAGATTGTAGAGACATGGCAATAAACATACACACAGATTGTAGAGACATGGCAATAAACATACACACAGATTGTAGAGACATGGCAATAAACATACACACAGATTGTAGAGACATGGCAATAAACATACACACAGATTGTAGAGACATGGCAATAAACATACACACAGATCGTACAGACATGGCAATAAACATACACACAGATAGTAGAGACATGGCAATAAACATACACACAGATCGCACAGACATGGCAATAAACATACACACAGATCGTACAGACATGTCAATAAACATACACACAGATTGTAGAGACATGGCAATAAACATACACACAGATTGTAGAGACATGGCAATAAACATACATACAGATCGTAGAGACATGGCAATAAACATACACACAGATCGTACAGACATGGCAATAAACATACACACAGATAGTAGAGACATGGCAATAAACATACACACAGATAGTAGAGACATAGCAATAAACATACATACAGATAGTAGAGACATAGCAATAAACATACACACAGATCGTAGAGACATGGCGATAAACATACACACACACATGGTGAATTTAAAGTACTCTATTATTTTTTTAATTGCAGTATTACTGAGGCGGCTATTTTACACACAATTGGAGTTTGTTTTGTTCTGTTTCCGGCACCATTTTAATTAAAAAAATTATATAAATGTAAATTAGCTGTTTAAAATAAAATAAACAATAGAAAATGACGGTTTTGTGAGCTAAATTTGTAGTAATCAGTTTGATTTGATTTAATTAATGGAACATTCAGCACTGGTCCATGGAACAAATTCAAAATGTACAATGTCATCTTATTTGACGTCACAAACATTGCTTTTTTAAATATTCATAATGACGTTGCACGTCAATTGACATTTCTTACCGACCTTGTAGCCTTTGACCCATATAGATACAAAAAAGCCACTGATATTATTTACTAACATTCTGATAACTTACTTTATCGTCTGGGTTCCGACCTAGACACTTCCTATAGACACATGAGTACGTGGTGAAAACATGTATACAGTATTGAAAACAATGTTACCAGTATGGACTTCAATATGATAAATCGCCAAACAGCGCCTGTATTTCAAGTTGTCCTCTACATATCTGATTTCCGTTACTTGTGAATATTCTTTAAATGGATGGATACAAAATGTTAAATCCACAATTAGATTAGACTCCCGGGTAGTGTTTCCAAATTACCTGATTTTTTTTCCCTCTAAACAAAGAGGTGACAGGTTACAATCAGTTATGTCGGTCACTTCTGGTCCCCCAACATAATGGAGGATGAGATGCAGTGACCATGGGGACACAACAAGGTCATTAAAGCTACTTGAACGGCAGCAGGGGGAATTTTTAGAATTATGAGGGTCTTAGCAGGTTTAAGAAAAATTATATTACGAAACCCCTATTTCTGTTTCTAACTACATTATAATCACTATATACTTGATGATACTTTAATGACTAAAATAATGGATGTTAATTTATCGCTTTGAAAATCTTTTAATATTTTAATAACTTATCAGTGGTAGTGGAGCTTTAGGCGATCGTCTATTTGGACATTTCCATAAGTTGGGTTCTGATATCATACAATTTCACATCCCCATATACATAAGACAGGTTCTGATATCATATAGAAAGGGGAGAGAGAGAGAGAGAGAGGGAGGGAGAGAGAGAGAGGAGGGAGAGAGAGAGAGCGAGAGAGAGAGAGAGAGAGAGAGAGAGAGAGAGAACCTGACTTTAAATGAGAATCTGACATAAGTTGTGAAAGTAGAGGCTGCTGGGTATTGTACTAACAAAACAATCGCTAAATATGATATGGCGCAACAGATGAATGTATACACTTCATTTGATATGACTGGCCCTCAGAGGCTGTAAGTAAACGGAATCTTTGGTTTATGTAATTACATTTCTAAAACATTTGGGGAGATGTTTATATCCAAATTAAATTGGTCCAAGTTTTGACTTTTCCTGAACACTGAAGCAACATGCGCTGAGACACAGACTTTAAGACATGATGTAACTCCACGGACATTGTACACTCTCAATTATGGTTACAAAAACTATTGAATGTAATTGAGTGATTGAGTGATTGAGTGAGTGATTGTCTATGACAAGAAGAAAATCCTAGGATTAAGGTCATTTTATAGCAGTAAAAATAGAAAGAAAAGAAAAAGAAAAGAAAACTTGTGGAAAATGTCAGTTTCTCAATGCTCGTATTAAATGACTCTGCATATTATAATACATTTTAATTTGTCTAATCTTTCCAACATTGGCCTGATAAGGAAAACTTATATTTTCTCCTTAATGTGATAAGTTGATACTGTAAATACCACTTTAATGCTGTTATTTTATTTATAATGTGAATCTCCCTATAGAATAAGTACATTTAAATAATGGAAGTTAAGTATACCGACCAAATATATTTCATCAAAACACTGACCAGTATATAATAAAAATAATTCAAATAATTGAAAACATTAATATCATTAAAGTCAAGCTTTTTTTTAAATAAAGAGGTGTCATTTAAGAGTATTACGGTACGAATCGTCTGTTCACTGTTCTAATAGTGTTTTAAAAAAAGTTACTTTGTGAGATAGAGATTATCTCCACATGATTGTCACAAGACCACGTGACAGGCCTTCACATGATCAACAAACACAAGTATATAAACAGTGAGTTGAACCCTACAACTTCACAGAAGTGGAACTTGTATCCAGTCCAAAGGTAAGCATTGCTAATAACATTTTCAGAGTCGATGCCATCTAATAAGAAGCAAAATTACGTAATTATGTGTATATTATAGGCACATATAGGCCTACTAAATGCTGCTTAAAAAACTGCAAGTTGTTTTATTTGTAAATATTGTTTGTTTACTTATTTGTTCAATAAAAGAAATATACAGCCAATCAAAATAAGTGAAGGTAGAACTTATACATGGGGTATTTATTACAAGTTAGAATTAATGGCAAATAATGTAAGCTAGAAATTACACTTGTGATTGATTACAGAAGCCATAATTAACATTTATGACTAATTTACATTTTGTGTGCTTTTAAAAAAAAATGTCATTTAAGTGTAAAATCCATAAGGATACCCTTTACCGTAAAAAATACTATTCAATTTCTAACATAATTATGTACTCAGTCATTCGACGAATAACCTTATAATAAAAACTTCATGTGAGATGTTTTAAAGTCTGAATGATTCGAAAAGGAGTCCAGTTGTACAATTTGTGCGTGACACTTGGTCATAACAATGACTGCAACTAAGGAAAAACAAAAGATCAACACAATTCTTCTTATCTGGAAATACGTTATATACTAACCAATGGAAATAATTGTAGGTTAGATAACTCTGTCTAGGTTCTTTCATTCGATTGTATCCACCATTTGTGTTGAAATTAACTGTGCTTGGTTGTATTAATGGTTCTTGGGATGATTTGATTGTTCTTGTTGTTTGTTTGATTATGTTTGTTTGTTTGTATTTTGAAGTGTTTTTAATTAAGATATTTTTGTCCTTGTTAAACAAAGTTTTGAGGGTATTAAATATTTTCCCCGGAACTTAGCTTGAAAATAATCAAGAGCGCAATGAAAACAAGATGAATGCTGGCAATAGTTACAATCAAGAGCGCAATGAAAACAAAATGAATGCTGGCAATAGTTACAATCAAGAGCGCAATGAAAACAAAATGAATGCTGGCAATAGTTACAATCAAGAGCGCAATGAAAACAAAATGAATGCTGGCAATAGTTACAATCAAGAGCGCAATGAAAACAAAATGAATGCTGGCAATAGTTACAATCAAGAGCGCAATGAAAACAAAATGAATGCTGGCAATAGTTACAATCAAGAGCGCAATGAAAACAAGATGAATGCTGGCAATAGTTACAATCAAGAGCGCAATGAAAACAAAATGAATGCTGGCAATAGTTACAATCAAGAGCGACCAGTGTACGAGGTGTGGTTGGCCTCACTTGAATTCCTGAAATATTTGATAATTGTAGAGTAGTTTTTCACGGAGAACTTAAAATCGCTCAAAAGAACACCAATGAATCATGGTACGCCGGTTAAGAGGTTCATTGTTACATATTTGTACTTAAAAGTATTATGTCTACAACAGATGTAAACACTGGCAATCCTAGATACTTATGTACTATGTCTACAACAGATGTTTACACTGGCAATCCTAGATACTTATGTATTATCTATAATACAAATTTTACATCATATGTTCCGGTTTCCGTCTGTCATCGCGACTTCCGTCTGTCATCGCTACTTCCGTCTGTCATCGCGACTTCCGTCTGTCATCCAACATGGCGGCATAAACAATTCAAAGATGGCAGAAACATTTACTGTTTTCTTCTTAACATGCATGATCCGGCTACCAACTGGCCAGCCGAGTAAGAATTGTCTCAACATGGCTGCCAGAAATGACATTGGACCAGCCATATGTTTAGTGCCGAGGTGACAAAACACCGCACACTAACATACGGCAGGTAAGATCGTGAATGCCAAATGGCAATCACAATGTATACTGTTTTCGACCGCCTAAATCTTTAGCAAAGATCAATAAAGCGATCTTAGGAGAGGTATCACAAAATCATGCCTAAATATTCTGTGATACTCTCCGAAACAAATTATAAACCATGTGGTTTCATAGGTCTATGTATATCTCACAATATCGTTATAAATTTATGGTGTTCAATTTGTTATTAAATGAGAAGCAATCATAAAAGAAATATTTACAGAAATCGTTCAATTAATATTCTGTGTGTTGTTCCACAATCTAAATTTCAAACCAAAATTATGGATACCTCAATATAATGTGATATTTATGTTGTTTAAATTGTTATTTTTTCTAAAATATGTCTATTTCTAATGTACATTATTTCCCTTTATTACTAGCAAAATACGTCACTTTTTTTTCAATTTTTGACTATTACGTCACATGAATGAATTGAATAACGGTTGAGTTTGAGTAGCGCCGTACACAATGTTTACAATGCAAACTAACCCATTTATGATGGGGGCTTCACACAGAGGGTGTATGGAGGGGGCTCAGTTTGAGGAGGGCCCCCAAAATATTTTTTAAACTAAATATTAAGTACATTATCTCATGTCAAAATGTAGTGGCTCCCGAAGATGCCTAAAATCCCTTGGTTCGGCATTGGCTTCACAGAACTATAATGTTGAAAGCTTTGATATGTCCTTCTTTTTTAAGATGCCTAATGTTTTCTGCGTCTGCGGCCTGAACTGCATTGATGAAATACTATGTTTTTAATTGAAGGTCAGCTAAAAGCTACACAACGATTCTTTCTTCTCGGGACCAAGCTTGAGAAGCGTCAAAAATGTATCTCATGTCAAAATGCAGGGGCAGCGCCCAAAGAGGCCAAGCCCACCGGGCCCCTAAATCCCTAGGTTCTGCACTGCCGGGTCGGCAATTTTTCTTAGTTAATTGCACTATGCTACAATGTGTATAACAGTAAATAAACCACCTGATAAACATGTAGCGTTTTGCTTAACACAAGCACTCACTCACGTCTCTCTTTTTTTTAAATACGCCATGTTGAACATCATAAAACATTAAATGAATAACTGTTTGGAAAGGAGTCCATTAAAATATTATGAAGGAATATGATTTTAAGAGTTGTTGTTTATGTTTACCCATAGTGAGGATTATTTTCTTTGGGAGGAACTATTTAACATATGAACTTTATTTGATGTATTATTAGGTGTCCCTATTCTCCAATGTATTTTGGCTACAATAATCTGTTCATGTCCTTGGGGCCACTGCAAGTATATAGACTGATTGTTAACGAGCTAATATATATATCACCAATTTCAACTCCAACTGTGTGCCTACTCGCCGGTCCGGGTACCGGGCCTTTGATAACTAGTGTCTACAAAATATATTTAAAGTGGGAGTCTTAGACAATTATGTATTATAACCAAAACAGTTGCTAAAATCAGCAGATTCAAGTTAGATAACTCTCTGAGTACGATATTCTTTCCACGTTCTCGAGTTATAATCTATCCAAAACATATGAATAAACTGACAGCTTCAGGTTAGATAACTCTGTGTACAATTATCTCTCCAGATGTTCAAACTAGCAGTTATCGCCCTCGCCATCGCTGTGGTCTCAGCCAGCACCCAGGCCAACTGGCTCATCTTCAAGGCCAAACACAACAAAACTTACAATGGAGACGAGGACGTCATCAGACGATACATCTGGGAAAGTAATCTGAAGGTCATTGAAGAACACAACCAACGTTATGCCCAAGGACTAGAGACCTACTACCTGGGAGAAAACAAATACGCCGACATGGTGAGCAGAGTGGTGGGGGGGGGATCGAGTCATACTACCTGAGGGTTTGGTTATTTACTAGGAATTTTTTAAAAGATAAACTCAATACATGTATTCGTAAGTTCGTTGTGTGAAAAAATAGTACACCAAATCACACCATATCAAAGAATATTACACTATATTTTATTCCAATATTACATGGGATCATTTATTGTACATTTTTAAATTGAAAATCAAAATGGCAGAATAGAGTGCATTCAAGTGATTAATGGTTGTTTTGTTCGCATCGAACATCATTAAGTTTATCACCAAACGTAATTGACCTATTTTAACATATTAAAATTAGCTTTTAGAATTTATTTTTATTTCAGATACACCTAGCTAACAATTACCTTCCTTGATTTTAGTAAATCAACTTAGTCCTGTTTTAAAACTAAAATGTGTACTTTGGACGAGTAAATTTGATATTGTATTTCTTGTATTTTAAAGACACACGATGAATTCGTCAGAACAATGAACGGTCTCCGTGTGAATAGACAACTCAATCCTGGCAACTTTGTCAGCGGAATGTTGAAGGATGCTCTCCCCGCCTCAGTGGACTGGAGAAAAGAAGGCTACGTCACAGACATCAAGGACCAGGGCCAGTGTGGTTCATGCTGGGCTTTCTCTACCACTGGATCTCTGGAGGGTCAACACTTCAAATCAACCAAGAAACTGGTCAGCCTCTCAGAGTCCAACCTGGTTGACTGCTCACAGAAATTCGGTACAGAACAATTGTTTCGTAATGTCACGATATAATGGGACATATTTGATCCATCTTTTAACTTCAAGATATAAATGCCCATTTATGATACATCTAATAACTTCTCGTATTTTTAATTTGATATCAGCCTCTTTTATCCCACAATGTTCCGTTTGTATACATCAAATGTAGAAGTATGATTTGAATATCCCAACTTGTGCTATTTATGGACATTTTTTTTCTTCACTTGATAATTCACTTTCTTCATGGCGAAGTCGGCTTTAGTTTGTAGACTTCTCAGATTGGCTCATTAAAATTTTATTTTAAATCTTTAATTTCCCATTTCATTGTTTCTGTACGAGTTGTTTTTATTAAAATGGATTGTGTTAATATTTTACAATATCACAATCTCATGAGTGTGTACTTCAATTGTTTACACAGGTAACCAGGGCTGCAATGGTGGTCTGATGGACCAGGCTTTCCAATACGTCATTCACAACAAAGGTCTTGACACAGAGGAGAGCTACCCATACAAACCTGAGGTCAGTTTTGTACACAAAGAAAAATGTCTGCTATTATGTTAGATGTTTTGTAGTTTAATAGTGATGGAACATTGTAACATTTTGGTGTTATTTTTTTAATCCAGGACCGTAAATGCAGATTCAAGGCAGCCAGTGTTGGAGCTACTGAAAAATCTTTCAAAGACGTCACCAGTGGAAGTGAAGATGCTCTGCAAGATGCTGTTGCCAATGTAAGTAATTCTTATTAACAATGATTCCATACCCATATAAAAGTTGTCAACATACATTCACTTTGAAGTGTCATTAGTTTGCTGTGTTTAACTTTGATTCTTATTCCTCCAGATTGGCCCCATCAGTGTTGCTATTGACGCCAGCCACAACTCTTTCCAACTCTACTCTGGAGGTATTTACAATGAGAAAGCCTGCAGCACCTCACAGTTGGACCACGGTGTCTTGGCAGTTGGTTACGGCACTGAGGGAGGGAATGATTTCTGGATTGTTAAGAACAGGTACATACAACGTTGTAAATTTAAAAATATGAATGATTTTGTAAAACCTGTTAGATTTGTTTTTTCAGTAATTTAGATAAAGTCTGAGTTAGCAATCACCATTTTATTGAAATAAAAAAAGAAGAAATAAGATAACTTTTTGCTCACCATTTCGTTTTGATTTATTTCAGCTGGGGTAAGACCTGGGGTGAGGAAGGTTACATCCGTATGACCAGAAACAAAAACAACCAGTGTGGTATTGCCACCATGGCCAGCTACCCAATCGTCTAAAGTCCAATCTTTACAAACTCTCATGACAATACAAACTATGACGACTTCAAACGGACAAGTTTAAGGACTAATAACATTTAGATATACAGCTGTGATGAATTACATGTTTTTATTGTTTATGTCATACAATTTTTTTAATGAAAAATAATTTAACATATTATTTGTCAAGTATTAATTGCTTTCAATTAATATACTTCATAACTACAAGATATGCTGTTGGAGTCCACGATTCACAACATCTCACAAATCTGTTTTTAATTTTCGAAAACTTTGTCGAAATACTGATGCAAATCGTAGCTCAACAGAGTTAAAGATTCACTGTCATATTCAATATTTTAGCTCAATAGGTATTACTTAACATCAACCTGGACAGCATTAGTCTGCATAGTTATTACTTATTAGTTAGCCAGGTGACATAATTAAAATACACACTCCATTGTGGTTCTGTAATCAGTTGTAATCGTATTGCAAATGCTAAAAAGGTCAAATGTCATATGGCGTGACGTAACATCTCCACTATATAAGTGATTTGATCTATGGGTGTGGCCAGACACATGGAGTTCGTGACTTTAATTTTGGAAATGTCCATTGTGAGAATCCTTTATCCGGACTAGTCCCGATTGTTATTATCTACGTGAAATGTCATTCGGCTTAATGTCAAGGCAAATAATTTAATGGGGGGGGGGTGCATTGTGTGACGGCAAATCTGCGCTAATTCAATGTGGTCTTATCAAAGATAGTCTGTTGTTTATTAAATACTTACTACAAGACCAAATGTTACCGCTGGTCTTGTAATTACTTATTAGTAACGTCATAGACTGATAGCCTGGTATGAGTAACTGTATATACGTTGTAGATGTGTGAGATGATGCCCGGTACCAGACAAAGACAGTGAGCAGATTTTGTCAGTAGAGAGTTTACCAGACAAAGACAGTGATCAGATATTGTCAGTAGGGAGTTTCTTAGGTAGCTGCGAGTTGTAGAAGATTAAAGAGCAATGGATTTCATGTGTGCATTTTGTATAAAAGTTGTACAGAGTTGTTTAAAAACGTCATGCAGTTACTCAATAAATTTGTACAGAGTTGTTTAAAAACGTCATGCAGTTACTCAATAAAGTTGTACAGAGTTGTTTAAAAACGTCATGCAGTTACTCAATAAAGTTGTTGAAAATACTATACAATGAATATATAGTGAATATTTAGTGAATATATAGTGAATATTTAGTGAATATATACTGAATATTTAGTGAATATATAGTGAATATTTAGTGAATATATAGTGAATATATAGTGAATATATAGTGAATATTTAGTGAATATATAGTGAATATATAGTGAATATATATATATATATATATATATATAGTGAATATTTAGTGAATATATAGTCAAAAGAATTATTTTTACAGAGAGTATTAGTTAATGTTGGGCTGAAAGCCTATTTAGGAAGGGGATGAACAAAAAATGAACGCAAATGCAAATGTCATGTTTACTGATGCTGGAATGCTAATAATTCCAATACTAAAGGCCATGTTTATTGATGCGGATAATTCCAATACTAAAGGCCATGTTTACTGATGATGATTATTCCAATAATAAAGACCACGTCTAGTCATGCTGATAATTCCAATACTAAAAGCCATGTTTACTGATGTTGATAATTCCAATACTAAAGGCTATGTTTAGTCATGCTGATAAATTCAATAATTAAAATTTTGACATCCATAGCTATAACATTCAGATGTAGGCTTACTTAAATTTTTTTTTAATTCAATGACTGTTACGTACATAACTACACCAACTTTAGCTCACCCCCAGAGATACCAGCAGCAGCTTACTATAGTGAGGCGGGTGCAAAACTCTCAGGCGGCAACCATTGAGGGGCGGCAAAACTTCTATTTAGAAAAGATTTTTTTTTAATAGAATACTTTCTAAGTTATCAATAGAATACTTTCTAAGTTATCAATAGAATACTTTCTAAGTTATCAATAGAATACTTTCTAAGTTATCAGTTCTAAATTCGTGTAATTCTGTAAGTCTTTTTAAATGTCTCTCTCTTTGAACTCTCTCAGTTTTATCTGCGGGCTGAGACTTAGTCTCTTAGAGCCCGTGAGATCAGACCTGCTGTGTCTCTCAACATCTGGAGACTGCCATAGAGCCCAATGGCCAGCAGGCTTCCGGACTGGTCCACCCTGTGGTCCGCCAGTCCGGGGCACTCGAATAGCAAATGATCTACGGTTTCCTCCACTTCCCTGCAGTGTCTGCAAAGGGTGTCGACATTTAGCACAACCGGAAGCCAGAAGCCCCATGATTGACCTATATCGGACTCTCCTGCCGTTTTGTAACTCAACTCCAGGTTTTGAAGTACTGACCAGTGGTAACACTATCGCCTGTCTCTGGTGGTCAGACACTGAAAAATTTTACAGAAGCCAGAAAGGATTGTGAAGGTCTCTAGATATTTTTTTCCTTTTAAAACAATTGAATATTATTATCAATTGAGTTTGTGTGTTGTAATATCATGTAATATTGAAAAATAATGTAATGCAATATAACGTAATAATGTATTTAAATGTAAAAAGAAAGTGACCTTGTTCTACGTAAGGTTGTTGTGTGTAGCGTGTAGAATTTACTGTATGCACATATTGGTGCATGTTTGTTATTTTCTTGCTTCTCTCATTGGAATATAATCCATGAATCATATAAATAGATTCATACTAATTAATATGTACAGTGTTCTGATTGGTCTTCCAATGAGATGAAAGAATTAGGATGACGATAGATGTGTATATATCGTCATCAGTATAAGTGTAGAAAGCAGTTGAGGATTAGAATTAGATATATGTATAGCTGGTGCGATTCTCGGCATTCGTAGTAATTAGAAATAATAGATTTATGACAGTTTTGAAAATCTCTTAGTATTTGAATAGGTGAATGTTATTACATGGTTATTTAAAAGATGTCATTTGAAAAAATTTTAACTGTTATTTTTTAGACAAAAGATCCATTATCGCCACCTTCAAAACCTGGGAGAAATTTATTCTGTTAAGACAGAAGTCTGTTGAGGTATATATAGGTCTGGTTGACTTTGAACACAACAGGGTCTTCAGATGGCTGGATGATGGATCTGTGCTGACAAATACAGTGGACAGATTTTCGGACTAAGTCAGTATCTATCTATTTATCTATCTATCTATCTATCTATCTATCTATCTATCTATCTATCTATCTATCTATCTATCTATCTATCTATCTATCTATCTATCTATCTATCTATCTATATCTATCTATCTATCTATCTATCTACCTATCTATCTATCTGTCTATCTGTCTGTCTGTCTGTCTGTCTGTCTGTCTGTCTGTCTATCTATCTATCTATCTATCTAATCTATCAAATCTATCGACATAATCTATCTATCTGTCTATTCCTATAACTATATATATCTAGAGAGAAAGAGGGGCAATCACACATACATTCAGCGGGCTCCACTTTCGGGATTTTTTCCTGCAACATCGCAACAATTAAAAAAAAAAATTTGAGTAATCTGGACCTATAGGGGCCACGTCCCTAAAATTAAGGCGAAAAATAGCTGGGGGTGTCGGGGTGGGGTGGGGCGGTCCGAGGGGCCATCGGCACCAAAGATTATAGCTGTCACTGATGCCTTCACAATCGGTGGTATATGTGAGCACCCGACATGCCCATATCTCCAAACTACCTTTGCCCATATCTCCAAACCACCTTTGCCCATGGTCTCCAAATTACCTTTGCCCATATCTCCAAACTACCTTTGCCCATATCTCCAAATTACCTTTGTTCATATCTCCAAATTACTCTTTGCCCATATCTCCAAATTACCTTTGCCCATATCTCCAAATTACCTTTGCCCATATCTCTAAAACATACCTTCACACAGGTTTTTCCCCAGAAACTGATAATTTTTCCGGCACCCTCAAAAATAGTAAGACCGGCTTTGCTTGCAAGTACAAGTGTACTTACATTAGGAGTCTATCCGAATACCAACTTACTTACTATTAGAGGACTTCATACATTTAATTAAATAGCTGTGTAGATCATACTTGAGACAGATTGATATATACAATAGATTTATCGTTCACAAATTGCACACATTCATTAAACATAATAAGACGTAGATTCAAAAACAATAATAATTCACACGAAATGAATTATTTTTGTATTCAATTCACCAGATCAGCCTGACAACTGGAACAATATCGAGGACTGTGTTGTGTATTTCACTGCTGGATACCTGAATGATTCCCCTGCTATTATCAATACAATTATGTCTGTGAACAGATTTGCTTTAGTTTTTAATTCTGTAACCGAAAAATTGAAAATGTTTTCTTACTTTTTTTTTTGACAGCTTAATGTACTATTATTAACATCAGATCGGAAGTACAAAAGCGAAAGTTGATTTTGAATACTTTTCCGGTAATGTTACATCCCTCTTATTAACAGAATAAATACATTTTACCTTTTAGGCTAAAGTTAATAATAAGATTATAATAATGAGAAATTATGGTTGATTCATGGGGAACTGTAGGGTTAATAACTGTATAAAAAGAGGCGTAGCTAGGGGTATGGCAGGGTACATATTTCCCCCGGGCGCCAAATGGTATATTTTATACATAATATTATATGGTTTTCGAAGGAATTGGGGGCGCTAAAAAGGTATTAAAAAGGTAAAAACCCCGGGCGCGAGTTGCCTTGCCCACCCTTGCTACGCCTCTGCTGTATAAACTCGCTATACGTTTTTGATACAGAAGAATACTTGACTGTGTTATTTTTTTGCCTCAATATTATTAAATATTGAAAGTTGTCAGTGTTTTGTCTTCATAGTCTTTTTTAAACAATATAACAAACTGGCTGTACCCAACAAAACCTTTGCCTAGAGTAGTATATCCTTAGTCAAGACGCTACTTTGAATTCTTGATTTCTATTTTCGATATAACGCAGAAGCGAGACCGCTATTATTATATTAGATAATAAATTGTGACAATCAGTGGTTTGTAAATCATGAGCGTAAACCAGGCAAACAATTTACAGAGCCTTTACGAGTTCTTTTGAAGCACTTTGCTGCCCCCCGCCCTTCTATCCTCGTGCTGCCCCTGCTCAGCAAGGGTCGAACTACACAGGGATGTGTATCACTGTTTCAAGCATACCAGCCCCATTGAGTGTGCATTGTGGATATAAGCTGCCACACCAGCAACCATGGTGTTTGTTGATTCATCCTGAATGTCTTCAATAAAACCAAAAGAGCCGTGACTTCACTTTCAAGCAGAGCGATAGAGTTGACACACTGGGGATTTCTTTCCATTAGGGAACACGAATGTGTTACTATATATGCCAGTGACTAAATAATATAATTACAATATGGCGTCGTGCATTCTTGGTCAGATTCAGGGCCTGACCTAGCCTATCTGTCACCCGGGTGGCTCCTCCGTGTTTTGTGTCCCTTCCGTTTTACTGACTTAGAATCAAAGTCAAATGCTTTCATATCTGAGAGTACAAAATCAGTGGTAGACAACAAAGTAAACGAGAAAACTGATTGCTGACTTCTATACTTGATTTTCATTATTTCTGATTATATTGTGATCTATATTGTGATCTATATTGTGATCTATATTGTGATCTATATTGTGATCTATATTGTGATGTGGCATTGTAGATTTAAAAGAATGGTTTATAAAATTACGGAGAACAGTTACCATTTGTAATAAGCACTAGTTATCAAAGGCCCGGTACCCGGACCGGCGAGTCGGCACATAGTTGGATTTGAAAATGGTGATATATATTTTAGCGCGTTAACCATCAGTCTATATACTTGCAGTGGCCCCAAGGACATGAACAGATTATTGTAGCCAAAATACATTTGAGAACAGGGACACCTAATAATACATCAAATAAAGTTCATATGTTAAATAGTTCCTCCCAAAGAAAATAATCTTCACTATAGGTAAACATAAACAACAACTCTTAAAATCATATTCCTTCATAATATTTTAATGGACTCCTTTCCAAACAGTTATTCATTTAATGTTTTATGCTGTTCAACATGGCGTGTTTAAAAAAAAAAGAGAGACGTGAGTGCTTGTGTTAAGCAAAACGCTACATGTTTAACAGGTGGTTCATTTACTGTTATACAAACTGTAGCATAGTACAATTAACTAAGAAAAATTGCCGACCCGGCAGTGCAGAACCTAGGGATTTAGGGGCCCGGTGGGCTTGGCCTCTTTGGGGGCTGCCCCTGCATTTTGACATGGGATAATTTTTTGACGCTTCTCAAGCTTGGTCCCGAGAAGAAAGAATCATTGTGTAGCTTTTTGCTGACCTTCAATTAAAAACATAGTATTCCATCAATGCAGTTGAGGCTGCAGACGCAGAAAGCATTAGGCCTCTTAAAAAGAAAGACACATCAAAGCTTTTCAACATTATAGTTCTGTAGCCAATGCCGAACCAAGGGATTTTAGGCATCTTCGGGAGCCACTACATTTGACATGACATAATGTACTTAATATTTAGTTTAAAAAATATTTTGGGGGCCCTCCTCAAACTGGGCCCCCTCCATACAACCTGTGTGTGAAGCCCCCATCAAAAATGGGTTAGTTTGCACTGTAAACGTTGTGCACGGCGCTACTCAATCTCAACCCTTATTCAATTAATTCATGTGACGTAATAGTAAAAAAAATGAAAAAAAAATGTGACGTATTTTAGGTTAGTAATAAAGGGAAATAATTGTACATTAGAAATAGACATATTTTAGAAATAATAACAATTTAAACAATATAAATATTACATTATATTTAGGTATCCATAATTTTGGTTTAAAAGTGAGATTGTGGAACATAACACAGAATATTAATTGAACGATTTTTGTAAATATTTCTTTATGATCGCTTCTCCTTTAATAACAAATTGAACACCATAAATTTATTACGATACTGTGAGATATATAGGTACTCATGGAACTCTCGTTCGGTGTAAAATTTGTTTTTCGGAGAGTATCACAAAATATTTTGGTTTCTGCTTTATGCGCTGCGGCAACAATAACAGACAAATAATCTTTAAGAACAAGCCATGGTAAAAATACACGTAAAACGTGGGGACGACAGTCAGTTTCTGTATGAGACGTCAGTAGATACTCCAGTATCTGACATATTGAAGGACTGTGCTATAATATACAATGGACGACTAAAAATTGATAGAATATGTTGTGAGATGGAAGAGTTGGCAAAAACATGGAGTCTCTGCCCACAAATATGCAAGGCCTCACACAGATGAACAGATCGAAGAACTCAAACTGAAAGATGAGTGGGGTGAAAAAATGTCAGCCAAGTGGCGGGGATTCAGTTTAACAAAGATAAAATTGATGTCGCAATGGACAAGCGCCAACCACGAAGATGGCAGAAGTGTTGACAAAAACAGTCAAAGAGGCAAAAGATAGTGATATCAAAGAAAAAAGTCGAGGCTGGATGTTTTGGTCACACAGAAAACAGTTCAGGATGCTCTGGACATTTTTACGTGGTGCCATAATGATTGTTCATCCAATGGCTCTCCTCCTCATGAACCAACCCAAACAAGAGTTGGAGAACACTGAAGATTTATCAGAAAACAGGCTTCTCTTGAAGTGATAGACACTCGACCAGGCTTCATGTGGTGGGCTGGCAAAGAATTACTGCCGCACAAGAAACTTGAGACTTTAGGCAAAAATGAGAAAACTAAAAATTGTGGCTAAATTGCAGAAGAAAGGTCATGGCGCTCCATCAAGGGAACCAGTTGTAAGTGCAGATGAAGAAAAAAATATGATGGCATATTATTACAAGAAACAGGAAGAACTGAAGAAATTAGAGAAAGAGGGAGATGACTCCTACATGGATGCAGAGTGGAGAAAGATAAGAACCAATTGAAACGTCAATTTCAGGGCCTCAATAACATAAAGTGGGGCCCAAGATAGCCCTCATAGGGTATAATATATTTTTTTATCATCTCGCATGTGAATGAATGCTTCATCGTCTTGAACTAAATTTTTGTTAAGTTTTTTTTGTTACTAGATTCAGGTCTAAGATTTTTTTTTTAAAATTATGAGATTATTATGAATAAGTGTGATTGGTTTGAAATGTTAGCATTAAACTTCATACATTTAATGAATTTTTTTTTTTTTTTACTTTTTAAAATGCAACCTTTTGTGTTCAGTACTCTTCTTCCCAGAATTATTTGTTTAAATTGTTTAAAAAATGCGAAAACCTGAAGCATTTGGACCAGTTTACAATGTTAATTAAAAAAAGTATTTAAAAAAAAAAAAAAAAAAAATATTTTGCATGAATATGTGTTACTTCCTAAGATCGCTTCTTGCCTGTTGGTGATGATTGAGGCGGTCGAAAACAGTATTACATTGTGATTGCCATTTGGCGTTCACGATCTTACCAGCCGTATGTTAGTGTACGGTGTTTTGTCACCTCGGCACTAAACATATGGCTGGTCCAATGTCATTTCTGGCAGCCATGTAGGAGACAATTCTTACTCGGCTGGCCAGTTGGTAGACGGATCATGCATGTTAAGAAGAAAACAGTAAATGTTTCTGCCGTCTTGGATGAATTGTTTATGCCGCCATGTTGGATGACAGACGGAAGTAGCGATGACAGACGGAACCGGAATATGATGTAAAATTTGTATTATAGATGTAAGCCTAAGTTGGAAAATTCCAAAAGTAGAAAAAAAGTAAAAAATAATAATGTTTTAGTAATAATACTAGTGATGGGACTATACAATTATGTTGACTGATTCTTGTTACCAATCATTGCCTATGATTCTAACACACACACAAATGTCCATTATCTCCTATTCACAGTTCCAATATCTCCTATTCACAGTCCAATATCTCCTATTCACAGTTCCAATATATCCTATTCACAGTTCCAATGTTTTCTATTCAAAGTTCCAATGTTTCCTATTCACAGTTCCAATATCTCCTATTCACAGTTCCATTATCTCCTATTCACAGTTCCGATATCTCCTATTCACAGTTCCAATATCTCCTATTCACAATTCCAATATATCCTATTCACAGTTCCAATGTTTCTTATTCACAGTTCCAATATCTCCTATTCACAGTTCCAATATCTCCTATTCACAGTTCCAATATCTCCTATTCACAGTTCCAATGTTTCCTATTCACAGTTCCAATGTTTCCTATTCACAGTTCCAATGTTTCCTATTCAAAGTTCCAATGTTTCCTATTCACAGTTCCAATGTTTCCTATTCACAGTTCCAATGTTTGCCCCTTCCTGTGGTCCCTCAAAGTTGTGCCCATGTGTGCGCGGACACATCTCTGAACATGCGCAATCACCTTACAACAGAATGTATAATTTGTTTGTTTACTTGGTCTTTATAATGTCATGTAAGTCTTTATATGTCATGTAAGTCTATATACTGTCATAAGTCTATACTGTCATGTAAGTCTATATAATGTCATCTATGTCTATATAATGTCATCTATGTCTATATACTGTCATCCAATGTTCATATAATGTCATCTATGTCTATATACTGTCATGTATGTTTATATAATGTCATCTATGTCTATATACTGTCATGTATGTCTATATAATGTCATGTATGTCTATATACTAATCACAGGCCTATAAACATGTCATTGGTCTATATAATGTCCACCATTGTGCCTATATAACCATGTCCCCACTTTAGTGCCATTGTGACCTTGTCCACTTTAGTGCCATTGTGACCTTGTCCACTTTAGTGCCATTGTGACCTTGTCCACTTTAGTGCCATTGTGACATTGTCCACTATAGTGCCATTGTGAATTGTCCACTTTAGTGCCATTGTATGTCCACTTTAGTGCCATTGTGACCTTGTCCACTTTAGTGCCATTGTGACCATTGTCCCTCGTCAATGAAATGTGGTTATAGAATTTGACTTTAAATTCAGCGTAGTATTTTTTTAATGACAGTAACTTAATAAATGAAGAACTAAAATTAAAATAAACTGTATTAAACCATTTTAACTGTTACTTTGTAGACCATAACTAGTTTAGTCATGTCGTGCACATGTGTTGGTGTAACAAATAATAAGTATACTTCACTTATTACTTGATGAGATTCAACATGAGTGAATGATTGATTCAATACAGAGTGAATGATTGATACAATACAGAATGAATGTTCTGATTAAATACAGTGTCAATGATTGATTTCATACAAGTCAATGATTGATTCAATACAGAGTGAATGATTAATTTAATACAGAGTCAATGATTGATTCAACATAAAGTGAATGATTGATTCAATACAGAGTCAATGCTTGATAGAACATAGAGTGAATGATTGATTCAATACAGAGTCACTGATTGATTCAATACAGAGTCAATGATTTATTCAATACAGAGGTTCAACTTCGTGGTCTCAGACGATCCTAACACACACTTGTATTATATTTTGACATAATTTTGTGTGCGAAAAGTATGGCCTTCCTTTAAGCGAAGTAACAACAAGTCTTCATTACAGACCAGTTTTGTAAGGGAAGTAACAACACGTTTTTCAGGCCAGTTTTGTAGAATTATTTAAAAAGTCTAATTGACTAAATTATCGTTAATAGTAACAGAAGACTTAATGACCTATTTAATAATTCAAATGACGAAGTAGTTAAGACCTGTTCAATTCACTAGGTGAGTAAATCACAGACGTAACAGTTAATTCAGAAGTGAAAAGGCTTCATCAAAGGTTGAAATTAACTGTGACTGTACCTAAAGATGTGGAGTCACGGAGGCCAGGCAGAATGTCACATACACGATGCAATATGTCACAGACGCAAGGCGTTATTTCACCGACACCAGGCGAATCATCTAATGAAAAATACAATATGTCGCAGACATGAAGCAATTTGTATGTCACAATTCCGTCACAGAAATGTGACAAAGACATTTGTCCTACTGCGACTAGTTTCCTCACATTTAGTGAAGTAGTCCCAACAGTTGAGACAAATTTGACTGGAATTGTCGTATTATAAAATGTCTATGTCGTGTTCAATTCTAAACGTATTGAGTTGATTTATTCTATCATGATCAAATTAATGTTATGTACAAGGTGGATACAGGAAAAGAAAGTTGCATAAAACTTCTTAATAATCGGAGTAAAAAAACTGATAATAGAAAATGTTGATGGCCAAAATGTCACAGTGATTCCCTGCAAGTGATGACATGATTTCACAGTGGTTCTCTGCAAGTGACATGATTTCACAGTGGTTTCTGCAAGTGATGACATGATTTCACAGTGGTTCCCGTAAATGATGACATGATTTCACAGTGGTTCCCTGCAAGTGTTTCTACTCTGTATAATGTACTCTTTGTGTTTCTACTCTGTATAATGTACTATTTGTGTTTCTACTTTGTATAATGTACTATTTGTGATTCTACTCTGTATAATGTACTCTTTGTGTTTCTACTCTGTATAATGTACTATTTGTGTTTCTACTCTGTATAATTGTACTCTTGTGTTTCTACTTTGTATAATGTACTCTTTGTGTATCTACTCTGTATAATGACTCGACTCTTGGTCTTCGCCCTTTCGCTTCGACATTTCTTCTCAAACTATATTATATTTAACAAAGTGTACTATTTCCAGTCAGCTTCAAGCCAATTACTTAAATTATGAACGTGATCGGAAGTTGATATCACAACTAAGTCTGTTTGTTATCTCGATCATGTTAAGTTCATTTATTTAGCTCAAGTCGCGCAGACTTTTATGACAAAACTATAAGTTATTTTTAGAGCATTTTCGAAAAAAAATGCTCTATTGTCCCCGTTTTGTCTGTCTGTCTGTCTGTCTGTCTGTCATCACCCTAGATCTCAACAACCATAAGTCCTAGACCCATGATGTATATAACATTTTGTAGGTCTTGGCCTGCCAAGAAATGACTTTTTTCCATTTCGCGATCTGAACTCTCAGGGCTGTAAAAGGGGGCTTATAAAGTACCGTTTTTTACTATATAAGCTATATTAATAATGGAGCGTCCTATATCTCAGCAACCATAAGTCCTAGACCCATGATGTATATATCATTTTATAGGTCTTGGCCTGCCATGTGTACATCAAAAGTTTATTTTGCGATAGGACCTCTCAGGACCGGGCTTCAGGGCTCCTAAGGGGCATATATCTCTATACTTATAAGACGCATTTGTTGTCTGTTTGTCTGTCTGTCTGTTCCCTTATAACTCAAGATCCAGACAAACAAATAACGTGAAATTTGTTACACATACACATAATTACACGGGGAAGGTTATAGGACAGGTTTCGTTTCATCTCGATGGGTAGTTTAATTGTAATTAATTTTTTTTTATTTTAGTATTTTACTATATTAAAGTAATCTCGACGGCGCCATAAATAAAATTCTTCTGTGACGTCATTTCCCTATAATCGAATAGAACTTGCGCGCTGGTGCTGTATTGTGCCTTTGTGATGCAAAGAATTGTTGATGTTTTTTCATGCTCTCTGATTTGTACAGTTTGAGGAAGGTAAAGGAATGAAGGCTTTTAGAAGAAGTGTGAAGCCATAATAATAAGTATATATATATATATATATATATATATATATATATATATATATATAGAGAGAGAGAGAGAGAGAGGGGGGGAGAGATAGAGAGATAAAGAGAGAGAGAGAGGGGGCAGTGGGAGAGAGGGCAGGGGGAGAGAGGGAAAGGAGGGGTAGGGAGGAGTGGGAGGGGGAGAGAGAGAAGGGAGGGGAGAGAGAGAGGGAGGGGATGGGGAGGGGGAGAAAAGGAGAGGGAGGGAGATGGGAGGAGGTAGCAGGGGGAGAAGGAGCAGGGGGGAGGGAGAGAGAAAGGAAGGGAGGGAGAGAGAGGGGGTAGGGAGGGGAGAGAGAAGGGAGGAAGTGAGAGAGAGGGTGGGAGAGAGGGAGGGAGAGAGATAAAGAGTGAGGGGGAAGGGAGGGAGAGAGAGGGAATGAGGAAGGGAGGAAGGGGGAGAGAGGGAGAGAGAGAGGTGGAAAGGGGAGGGAGGGAGAGAGAAGGGAGTGAAAGGGGAGAGGGAGAGAATGGGAGAAATGGGAGGAAGAAATAAAGAGAAAGAGGTGGCAGGGAGGGAGAGAGGGGGAAGGAGGAGGGAGGTGGATGGACGGGGGGAGAGAAGGAGGGGGAGAGAGGGAGATGGGAGAGGGACGGAGAGAGATGGGAGAGAGGGAGGGAGAGGGAGGGAGGGAAAGGGAGAGAGGGGGAGGGAGGGAGAGGGGGGGAGGGAGGGAGAGAGAGAGGAAGGGAGAGAGGGGGTAGGGAGAAAACAGAAGGTAAACAGAAAACCTTATTTTAAACCCGGGCAAAACCGGGTACTTGCAACTAGTATTATATATAGTTTATAAGCTAAACAAAGGGGCGAAATCATTATTTATTTTTGTAACAGTTATTCAACATGACTTACTTCCCTTCTTCGAAACAAACTTCAACATTGAACTACTTTCACCAAGATTGGCAACAACAATTTATCAAACAACAATTGACGGAGTTTTCGGACGATTAAATGACTACAATTTAGAATGTTTCAATTATGAGTCCTATTTCAGTGACCACAAACCACTTGTAGTTAGATTTAAGAGAAAATAATTTTGTTTTCAAATATAAAGAAACGTCTTTTTTAGGGCTGTACCGGATTGTAATTTTTAGATCCTGCAGGAATCGGAGTCGGAATCGGATTTGATATTCGAATCCTGCCGGAATCGGAACAGGAACCGGATTTTACCAAATTAAATAGTAACTCTTCCGAACGAAGTAGTAAGTTCTCGCCTAACATAAAAAAGATGTAAAAATGAAAAATATAATAAAAATTTAGTTTTTAAGTTCTAGATAGCAAAAAACAGTATTAACCATTTAGATCTTGAAGAATGTGACTAAAACCCCTTCCCAAATCTTGAGTTAAGAAAGATAACTGTCAAAATAACAGATTCTTTGTTTGAAAAAAATTATTTTAATAAAGCTGTACCTAATTTAACTTGATTTGTAATAAAATCAAACAAAGAAATGGGTAACATATCTTAGAAAGTATAATAAATGGTTATTAATAAATGAATTCAAATATATATATATACTGTAGCACCACCCGATAGTTCATTTTCTTTAGTTTTTGCATAGTGACATCACAAAACCTTGTTATTTCATTTATACTTTCCTTTAAATCATTACCTGACTATTTCCCATAAAACGCAAATTAAAATGCATTTCAAATCTCATCAATATCACTTTAATGTTCAATTAAAAATGTATCTTCACGTTATTTATCTAAATAAGCGAGGAATTTTATCCAAATCGTGACAAAATCCACTAAATTAAAAAAAAAAATTGCAGAAAAATAAATTATTGACCTACTTTTAAACTGTAATCACCCAAAAATAGATCGTTGTCTTCTCTTTAAAGAATGTATAACTTGTATAACTTTAACTTGTATAGCTAAATATAGTTTAAAGAAAACACGGAATCAAAAGTAGCGGAAGGTAAGGTGTCGTATTACTACTAGACTAAATAGGATTCAAATCTCCCTATTTAATATATTTTTACTTACAAATAGAACTAAAAGCGATCAACGTTATTGTAGTTTTAAAAAATCAAAGGAAGTTATTGTTTTAATTTAATTGTTTAGCGCTTAATATTTCAAAATTATGTTGCGCTAAAAAAATTTCTTACAAATTTCAAACAACAAAGAAATCCGGCTTAAATCCGGCACATTTTAACCGGAACCGGAATCGGATTTGTTATAGTGCCGGAATCCGGCTTAACAGGAACCGGAATCGGATTCCGGTACAGCCCTAGTCTTTTTAATATCTTTTTTCAGATATATGCATTACACAATTGAATTTATAAACATTTACAAAATTTACAAATAATTACTGAAAGATAGCATACGTACTGATACATAATACGAAAATGCTCTAACACGTCCTGTGTCCAGAATGGAACAGGCTTAGATTGCTTGTTTTTTTCTGTCATCTACGTTTTGTGCGCCAAGCCTAAAAGTTGTGCGCTGAGGTCTGAAAAATCGTGCGTTAGCACATGCTGGCGCAGCTTAGAGGGAACAGTGCTCCTAATAGTATATGTCTCGTGCTCCTAATACCTTTGTTTATATTTTTCCGTTTTTACTTTGCAGGTTAACAAATGTGAGTTTGTAAACATACATAAAAATACAGTTGTATATTTGCATATAAAGATTCTCGAGTTTAACATTAACATTTTGTCACAACCTGCTCAAATTTCGTCCCACATTTCCATAATAAAGATTTATGTAATGAGTCACTAATGAGAGTACATTTAGGTCAACTCCGGCATGTCATGAAAAATTAGCTAAACAGCACACATCTAGATTGTTGTGATTTTTGTAATATATCGTGTTGAATGAACACTTTTAAACTACTTATATTCTCTTTATTTGTAAGCTTTGTTATAAATTACGCTAACTAAGAGGCTGTTTAGTTTTACTTCTGCAAAAGGTACCCCGTCTAAACTTGTATATTCCGTATCCGAAATAGGTAATCACTAGGGAGCGACCGATATGCCTGTTTACCGATAGTCCGATACCGATATTTTTCCCCCATATTACCGATACCGATATTTTGCTATTAATGAAAGGATGTCTTGCAGATGAAGATGATTAGAAGAACAAAAGATTTGAAAAGACAGACCAGAAGACCGAAGTCAGAAACTCAAACCATGCCTGCATAATCTCAGAAATCAGCAATTTTATTGTTTAAAATTAAACTTATAACAAACAATTTGTTGTTTTTACTTTTTACTTGTACGCAAACCGAAAAGTAAGATTAAGTTGTAAATAATTAATGTCAAACTAAAAAGGTAAAAATATATTAATGTCACAAGCTAGCATGTAGACGGTTGTGATGGCCGTTGTCTATGAGTACTCTAAGTCCTTAACTGAATATGTGAGGTCAAATAATTTATTTTGTGTACAGCTACGTGACGAACAGATACAGAACAACTCAAGTCGGATGTGTATATAGTGACCAACACTTGAGTTTATTAAAACATAAATACCTATAGCTCTGTAAAGAGCTCTTAGCTGTCTGCTAAGTTTACAATATTATAAACATACGTATTAGGGTGTCCCAAAAAAATGAAGTTTTGAAATGTTGATGTCTCACCCCACAGAATATGTCTGTATGGTAACAGTAGTTAACCTGCACAATTTCAGCTCATTTGGACAATGTTTAGAGGTCCCCCAAGAGGTTTAAAGTTCCTGATTTTGGTGTAAAATCATTCGCGGTCAAATCTAATACAGCGTTAATGTTGCATTGTATGCGAAACTGATATATTAAGTAACAAATTGATGCTTAGTATTGTTTATAATATTAAATGAAACAAAATATATAAATCTTGAATGGTTTATATTTTTAAATTTGAAATTTAAGTAAAAAATTATGAAAAACAAAGTTTTATTCATTTTGTCAAGTTAATTCTTGAATCAATGTCAATCTGCTTGAAAAATAATAATAATAAGCAATGCAAATAAGCATTCCTGCTATTTATTTAGTACTTTGTACTGTAGGGTAGACAAGAATTTAAAAAAGTTCTTCAAATTTAAATTTTAGCCAGCTGTTCACGATTACACTCTGCAAAATTTTTCCGATGTTTTTCAACCACTTGGAGCAAAAATTGTCTTTGTTCTTCATTCACCGCATCCTATAATACGGCCATTATTTTGGTCCGGGCATAATTATAGGGGATGGTTACCATAGGCTCTTTCAAGGGGGGGGGTATGAAAAGGGTCTAAAGTTAAAAGGGTGGTGGTTTGTTGCTACACGGAAGATGTCTTAAAATACAGTCTGTGACAATTAATTGTTAATTGTAACTTCACTAAATTGTGAAAGTTGTGATCAAATTAAAATAATTTTCTTTTTTAATCTTTGTAATTTTTACTGAATTTACTTGAAGCAGATTTTAAAAAAAGTTAGAAAAATTAAAAACACTTAATTATATCAGTAAATCACTTACTTCACTCAGTTGAACAGTTAACTGGAAGTCTGTAAGTAAACTTTAACTCTGTAAACCAAAACCAGTTTAGAGTTACTAGATTTGTGAAGTGTTGACTACTGTGACTAGTACTGATAGTCAACGTGTGGGAGATTATGTTTAAAAAACAGGAACAGTTTTTTGTTCCTCATTTTATTAAATATTTACTTACAAATACTAATTTATTTAATATTTACTTTAAAATACCATTTTATTAAATAAGTATTTAAAGCCCGTCGAAAGACGGGCGGAATTTTATATTTTTTGAAAAATGTGCAAATCACAAGTTGAAAAAAACAACAACAATGTATCGGCAGTCAAAAAAACGGCCGGTCCGATAGTTAACCGATAGTGCCAATATCGGTCCGATACCGATCAGATTATCAGCGCTCCCTACTTATCACTTTCTCTAAGTGTAGGACAAAAGTCTTACGGACGAAAGTTCCTAGGACAAATGCCCGCGTTTTTTTCAAATCATATGCTGCGACCACTCAAGCCTTGATGGAGATGTACATGTTCCTAAAGCGCTAAAAGTTAAAAAGTACTTTTTTTGATAGCCTCAATAGTAGCTATAGCAAAGGCAATCTAATACCATTAACTGATAGCCTCAATAGTAGCTATAGCAAAAGCAATCAAATACCATTAACTGATAGCCTCAATAGTAGCTATAGCAAAGGCAATCTAATACCTTTAACTGATAGCCTCAATAGTAGCTATAGCAAAGGCAATCTAATACCTTTAAACCTTTAACTGATAGCCTCAATAGTAGCTATAGCAAAGGCAATCAAATACCATTAACTGATAGCCTCAATAGTAGCTATAGCAAAGGCAATCAAATACCATTAACTGATAGCCTCATTAGTAGCTATAGCAAAGGCTATCAAATACCTGTAACTGATAGCCTCAATAGTAGCTATAGCAAAGGCAATCAAATACCATTAACTGATAGCCTCAATAGTAGCTATAGCAAAGGCAATCTAATACCTTTAACTGATAGCCTCAATAGTAGCTATAGCAAAGGCAATCAAATACCATTAACTGATAGCCTCATTAGTAGCTATAGCAAAGGCAATCAAATACCTGTAACTGATAGCCTCAATAGTAGTTATAGCAAAGGCAATCTAAAACCATTAACTGATAGCCTCAATAGTAGCTATAGCAAAGGCAATCAAATACCATTAACTGATAGCCTCAATAGTAGCGATAGCAAAGGCAATCTAATGCCTTTAACTGATAGCCTCAATAGTAGCTATAGCAAAGGCAATCTAATACCTTTAACTGATAGCCTCAATAGTAGCTATAGCAAAGGCAATCAAATACCATTAACTGATAGCCTCAATAGTAGCTATAGCAAAGGCAATCAAATACCTGTAACTGATAGCCTCAATAGTAGTTATAGCAAAGGCAATCAAATACCATTAACTGATAGCCTCAATAGTAGTTATAGCAACGCAGTGGCTTCGAATACGACCGGGTGTGTTTCGTATATTTTTTTACCGAGACACGACCAGCAAACTTTGTTGACATCAGTAAACAGATAGAACTCTTATGATTTAAAGTTATTTTCTTTTCGAGAGAACGACTAATTTTGTCTACTTATACATTAAAATTACAAATTTGTATGTGTGGCTTCCTGGCACAGTGGTGAAACCGTTTGGTCTGTGATTCATTTTTATGCTGACTATATCCAGGTTCGATTCCTACCTGAAACATATTTTTTTTTATTGTGTTTTTTTTTTTTCAGAATGTATCCTTTTAGTTGTTTTAATGAAAATTAACTAACTAGATATCTTTGACATTTTTTTAAAAATTGAAATAATTTATATTTTAGGATGCTGTAAACAAAAGAAACAACAACTAATTAGGTTTTTTTTTAACTATTTCATAACTTAAAAAAAAATATTTTGAAAATATGTATCAAAGCTGAACACAGAGGCGTAACAATTTTAAGGGATGGGGGGGGGGGTCCAAAATCGAAAGTCCTGCCGGGCTCCAGCTTGAGGGAGACCCCAAAATTATTTTTTACATTAAATATTAAGAACATAATCTCATGTCATGGTATCGAGTGTCAAAATGCAAGGCCCCCAAATCCTAGGTTCGGCAATGGCTTTACAATAGTTTATCTTCCTGCAAAGGCTTTGCAGGGTATAACTAGTCCTAAGGCTAAATATTACATAACTTTTCCTTACCATCATTTTTGCGTCAAACTTTAAAAAATTCAGAGAAGCCTACATATTTCAAATTTACTAAATAATAATAAGATTAAGAAACGAAAATAGAGGGGATGGGGAAGCATTTATATCCGAGAATCGAACCAAATACTGACGGAGACGAATTAACGAGTGTTAGCTTTCTGGAGGGTTGGGGGGGGGTACGATAGATACTAATTTAGCACATATTTTTTTTGTTTTATTCGTCCGACTTTATTAGGCTTGGGCAGACCCGAAAACTCTTAGTCTTAGACATATATCCTGACAACTAAAATATATAATTCAAAGCCGTATTTATTTTTTAAAAAATATCATAAAAATATCTCCGATTATTAACAGCAAATGACTTTATTTATTAGGCTTGGACAGACCCGAAAAAAATTAAAGCCAAATATAAAAATATCTCCGATTATTAACCGCAAATGACGTCATCAAAGTCTGCAGAAAATACGAGTTCTCATTCATTCTGTTTACTGACGTCATCAAAGTTTGCTGGTCGTGTCTCGGAAAAAAAAATACGAAACACACCCGGTCGTATTCGAAGCCACTGCCTTATAGCAAAGGCAATCAAATACCTTTAACTGATAGCCTCAATAGTAACTATAGCAAAGGCAATCAAATACATTTGCCTATGGACTCTAAATATTCATTGCCTAGGGCCCTCAAACTACTTTTGCCTAGAATTCTCAAATGTACATTTTCCTGGGGCCCTACACGTGTTTTGCCTAGTGTCCCCATATTACTTTTGTGAGGGTCCCGATGTACCTTTGCCAAGGGACCCTAATAGGCCTGGGGCCCCGAAGCTACTTTTACCAAGCACCCACAAATGACTTGTGTCTAATTCTCCCAAATGTATTTGCATAGGGCCCTAAAAAAATTTGCTTACGCCCCCAAAAGTTAAAGGACCCCCCCCCCCAATGTCCCATGGGGCAAAAATAAATGTGTGGGCTCTATGCAAATGTTGTTTTGCACCATGATAAAAATTTGCTATATTGCCGCCACTTGCAAATATTTGGACGTCTTTAAATCTCTCAAATACTGTGGCCCTATCTGTTTATACGCAACTGTTAGACTATTTCCCTGTGGCTGGAAAATACATTTTTGAAATGAGGCTCCTTCGCTTTGGGTGTCAGTTGCATTTTAAAAATCTTTGGATTTTAACTATTTGTTTTGTGGTATTGGATTCGGATTTTGTCTTGGATCATACATGTAAGCAGTAACGTACCGGTCAGTAGGGTAAAGTAGAGCCTAGAGGTAGACTATTTATGAAAATTTAGCTACACCTAACCATTCAGCAAAGGGTCGTGTGGGGTCGCTGGGGTAACATTTGAATGGACCGCCCCGGGTGACGTTTACTCTAGCTACGCCACTGGTATTACCCCCTCTACCCCGCTTTCAATACTGTACGTTTATATGTTTATACGACGTAGATGGTTCACATCACCAACAAAAAGCAATGTAAAATTTTGCATTCTGAAAATATTCTGAAATTAACTTAATATTTTTTAAGTCAGTAACTAAAAAAAGTACTTAAACTACTATTTTAACGAAGCACTTTTTAAAATTTAATTAAACTTTGTTTATAACTAAAATTAAGTTCGTTAAATTATAAGTTAGTTACTTTTTGGTTATTTTTTTGCCCATCACCGCCCATCTTAGCAACAAGAATAAATAACAAAAGAAATTTACGTAGGGTTTCACTTTCGACTTAAAGATCTGTGTCAACAGCTGATGAAATAAGGGCATTAACAGTTGTATCCATAAAAAGCCTCGAAGACAAATTTACCAATTAGTTTGTAATGTTATCTCAAATGTTTAATGACAAATCAGTGTCTCAAAAGATGCAAAATATACAATGAGATAGTTGCCAGGTCAATACTTAACATTAATATTTAATATTTGCCATAACTACGTGACATTTGTAATAATTACCCATTGCTCTACTTTCAGTTGAAAAAAAAAAGTTAATTTAAAGATGATGTTTGAAGATGTTATACTTGATTTATAAATGCAAAAAGTCAGAAATCTTATTTTGTCTAATCATACTATTTTATTAAAAACGTAAAATCATAAATATTGTAAACTTTATAAGTATAATGTAATAAAAAAAACATAATTATTTTTAGAAATGATTGTCCCCGTTTTGTCTGTCTGTCCGTCATCACCCTAGATCTCAGCAACCATAAGTCCTAGACCCATGATGTATATATCATTTTGTAGGTCTTGGCCTGCCAAGAAATGACTTTTGTCCGTTTCGTGATCTGACCTCTGAGGGCCGTAAAAGGGGGCTTGTAAAGTACCGTTTTTTTTACTATTTAAGCTATATTAACATAGGAGCGCCCTAGATCTCAGCAACCATAAGTCCTAGACCCATGATGTATATATCATTTTGTAGGTCTTGGTCTGCCAAGTGTACATCAAAAGTCCATTTCACGATCTGACCTGTCAGGGCCGAAAAAGGGGGCGTTTTAAGTACCGTTTTTGCTTATATTTTAAATATAAATAATAAAAGCTAATCAAAGGGGCGTAATCATTATTTATTTTTGTAACAGTTATTCAACATGATTACTTTCCTCTCTATTTATCAAAACACGGAAAAACAAGCAATTAAGCCTGTTCCATTCTGGACACAGGACGTGTTAGCGCATTTTCCTGTTATGTATCAGTACGTTTGTTAGCTTTCAGTAAATATTTGTAAATTTTGAAAATGTTTATAAATTCAATTGTGTAATGCATATATATGTAAAAAAAATATTATAAAGACGTTTCTTTATATTTGAAAAAAAAATTTTTTCTTAAATCTAACTATAAGTGGTTTGTGGTTACTGAAATAGGACTCATAATTGAAAACATTCGAAATTGTAGTCATTTAATCGTCCGAAAACTCCGTCAATTGTTGCATAGCTCTGATACTTTCAATTAAACTCAGAACACAAGCTTACTATTTCATGTGATGAGTTTCTTAATAAATATTGGTGAAACTATGTGCTGCAGTATTTCGCACCAAATGAATGGGTTATTGAACGTACAAGGTGTAGAATTGGGCCATATATATAATACATAAGCCCCTTAGGAGCCCTGAAGCCCGGCTCTCAGAGGTCCTTTCGCAAAATGAACTTTTGATACACACATGGCAGGCCAAGACCTACAAAATTATATATACATCATAGGTCTAGGACTTATGTTTACTGAGATATAGGGCGCTCTTTTATTAATATAGCTTATATAGTTAAAAAAAACGGTACTTTATAAGCCCCCTTTTACGGCCCTCAGAGGTCAGATCGCGAAATGAACTTTTGCTGCACACATGGCAGGCCAAGACCTACAAAATGATATATACATCATGGGTCTAGGACTTATGGTTGTTGAGATCTAGGGTGATGACGGACAGACAGACAGACAGACAGACAAAACGGGGACAATAGAGCATTTTTTTTTTCGAAAATGCTCTAAAAATACGGATTTCGTTCGGCGAAAATGCTCTAAAATGTCCTTTGTCCGAAACGGAAAAGACTTAAATTGCTTGTTTCTATTTACTTATATTTTTGGAAATTATCCTTTTAAGACTTTCATGGACACTTTAAGATGTAGGGCCCTATGTACAGTGCAGAGGCGTCCCTAGGGGTTTGGGGGCCCGGGGGGCTTTGCCTTTTTGGGGGCCCCTGCAAATTCGACATACGATATCATGACATGAGATAACGTACTTAATAAATATATGTCTAAATTCAAATTAGTACAGTATATCAATAAAATTAACAAAAAATAATCATTAAAACACTTTTAATGAATAATTCTATTGTTTAGTGACGATAATGCACAAGTGACAAATGTCAATTTATTTTGCCTCACATCGTGCTTTTTCTGTACAGTAAAGGCATTTATAACATCATCTAAGTCAATGTTGTCTAGTATTTTTGACTTCACTTACACTAAAGCCATGCTGCTAAGTCTTTCTTGCGTCATTTTACTCCTGATATAGTTTTTAATTGACTTTGAGTTTTGAGAATAACCTCTCACATGATGCAATGGAAGTGACCTGAGTTAGTAGTATTCGGATGGAGGTTGCAAGGTTTGAGCAAACATCATCATCATACGAAGCCAGCTTCCTTAATAAGTCAGTTGGTGATTGTGGTACTGGTTTGTTAATGAAAGTTCTCGTGCATCGATGACACCATTGAAAAAGTGATCTGCCTGTATGTCATCATAAAAACAGGAAAAAGTAACAGTTTTTCATCAGCGTGTAATCATCCATAGAATTCAACAGGTGTCTTGGTTTAAGAAGAACCCCAAAGGTGCCCACATGGTTTTTCAACCTTTGGAATCTATCCTTCATCTCCATATGAAGTCTGTCAAGCACTTCTGTCGCAACACGTTTGAATTGCAGTTCTATTTACAGTCCTACATCAGAACTCAACTCCCCATCAAGTCTTTTCTTTCTTCTGGTTGTTTTGTCTACAGGAAATCCATAGCATTCAATGCCTTCTTTTGCTCTTTCGATGGATTGAGTGATCAGTTTCGTCTGTTTCTCATCATTTTGCAGAACGCATGAATCGGTCTTAATATCTTCAGCATCTTTGTCAAGATCCAAGTCAAGTGACGACGTAGCTGCTTCTCTTGAGTACCACCATGTAGGCCTACTACTCTCCTTTTTTAGTTTCCCGGCTCCATTTTCTTTCAGTTTGGTCTATCTCTGGGGTGAATTGGAAAAAAAGTTGAGCAATTCATGAAAAAAAGGTGACAATTACTAGATCTAACAGCAGAATGAAGAGCTGCCAAGTTGAGAGAGTGATTATCACAGTTCAGAAATGTTACGTTTGGATTTATGTCTAAGAGACGTTTCTGCCGGCCAGACCAACGGCCACCCATTGTGGCTGCGTTATCATAGGTTTGATCTGTGCTCAGATTAAAGTCTAGTTCAATGTCTTAAAGGGTTTTCAGAACAAGTTCTTCATTATGTTGTGCATCTGGTTTCACAATTTCAAAACAAAAAAAGGAATGACTCTTTTATTTCAAAATTCTCGACATCCAAGTTACGAACTTTAAGGGATACTTGTTCTTTGTGAGAAACATCTGTACACTCATACCTCGCTATACGGCCGCTCTTTGTACGGCATTTCGCTATAACGGTCTTCATCATTTATGACACGTTTTCGATTTACGGCCTAAAATGTTTCGCTATAACGGCCAAAAAAAAAAAAACTTTTGTACAAAAGTGAAAAAATATTGATTATTTTGTATAATGCACTAGGGCATCCTACCTAATTTATCCGAACTATCTGAAGATGTCATGATTGAGCACCTTCCGAAAAATACAACAGCACTGATCCAACCATAGGATAAGGGTGCAATAGGCACTTTTAAGGCACATTACCTACACCAAACTTTCCGACAACTCAGCATTAGGGAAACCAATGGTGAATCTTCAATTAAAACATTTTGGAAAAACTATAACATCAAGGATACTGTTGACAGGATCAGTGAATGATGGAAGGAATTAAAATTGACAACAATGAACCATATATGGAACAAAATATGGCCAGAATGTGTAAAAAAAAATACTGATGCAGACATAAGCGTACCTAGGGAGGGGGGTCAAAATTCAAAAGTCCCCCCCCGGTCTTAGTTTGAGGGGCCCCCAAATATATTTGACATTAAATATAAAGTACAATATCTCATGTCATGTTGTCGAATGTCAAAATGCAGGGACCTCCAATGAGGGGCCCTAAAATCCTTAGGTTTGGCACTGCATACAGAAGTTAATTTTCTTCCTGAAATTAGGCAAAATATTTTGGATCTAGTAGAAGATTTTGGCTTGGAAGGTTTGAACGAACGTAATGTGCTTGATCTACTTGAAGCTGATAGAGAAACTCCTTCTTGAAAACGATCCTGACGTCAGACGTAGCGCTCAATTTCTCAAGGAATTAACTCAGCCATTAGATGTTATAAACCATTGAAAAATGAACTAGACAAGAAGGCAAGCCAAACAACGTTGGACAATTGCTGTAAGCGAGCAAAAATGATGACAACATTGATCGGCAGGTTACCAAACTTACCATGTCTTCGTTGTCTTCATTTTAAAAAACTAAATTATACATATTCATATTTTATGTAACATGAAATTGTTTCATTTTTGTTTATAGTCTATTGTCGATTGTTGGAGTTTGTTATTATTCTATGTACAAATGTATGTAGCTTTAATTTAAATGAAATAAAAAGAGAAAATACATTTTGAATGATAGACCATGTTAGATATTTAAACAATTTGGAACCGATCTCATTGAATTTGTATGGATTTGTACTAGAACAATTGATTCCCTATACGGCTTATCACTTAGCGGCCAAATATCGTGGAACGTATCTAGGCCGTAAAGCGAGGTATGGGTGTAGTGGAATCAAACAGCAGAAAAACGTAACAAACTTGCTTGACTTTCCCAAACAATTGATTCCCTATCTTTATTGCCCATCAAGCTTATGAACTCATCTTGACTTATTCAACGTAACTTCATCAAATTCTGCAAGAAATTTCAAAGATTCTAGGAAGTTCCCAGGACTTGACAGTTGCTGCTACACTGCTGTATCTTTATATGAATTATCTGAATGATGATACGGTTCTAAAAGACTTGAATAGGTTTGTGTGTAATCTTTCTCCAACATAGATATTGATAGAGAGATGCAAACTAAACATTTCTTATGATTTACAATGATTGAGTTGAATAACAGAGGGAATATAGCCTTCCTATCTGCTTTCAGTCACAATTCTGTTAATTTTGACAAATCGTTGTACTGTAGAGAATCTCGCTTAGGAAAATAACCGACACCGACACCCGCTCTCCAGCCCTGGATTATACAAAGACAGGATGCAAAGGTGACAGAACATTTTCACCCCTGACTGTTTTGACTCGTTAACTGATTAAAATATCATTAAAATATCATTAAAATATTATTAATTTCTATTGACCCAAATTAAATATGTTTTAGATACCATGGAAATAAAACACACATATTTTTTTTTTCTTCATTTGCAAAAAAAAAAAATAAAAAATCTTAAGATTTGGTTTTGTAGAATTGTGACCATTTTGTTAAAAAAAAAACATTTATTAAAATCAAAAAAATTATTCAATGTGTAAACGCTGAGACAATTTTTATCTGAAATGCAGTTACACATCCGAAACCCTGTTCCTTTTCTTACTTAATGTCAGTGGCTGAGCTTAACCTGGGCCCGGGGCACAGCGGGGCCCCTTCCCATTAAAAATCCATATAATATTATATGTAAAGTATACCATTTGGCTCCCCTTTGTGAGTAGCGCCCGAGGCATGATGCCCCCCCCCATTTGCCTCTCTCCTCCTCACTACGCCACTGCTTAATATCTTAAATATTGAGAAATTTACTTCATATAGACACAAAGTAATAAAATAGACATGAATTTTTTACTTTCTCTGTAAAACCGGACACATGTTAAATTGATAATCAGGATGTTTAAGTACCCCCTAATGTTTATTTTCAAGAATCCATTGAAGCAGAATTTCAACTATTGTTATTGCTGACTTTCCTCTCTCTAGGTAAACATAAGGACACGTGAGTTTGTATTAGAGAATAATACAAGATTTATTCAAAATCAACAAATAGTACAAAGTACAGGTTATAATGTTCAGGCGAAACCAGAGTTTATTGTGCGTACATGTCAGGAGGCCGTAGCACCGTTTGGGTGTTATGGCGACGTGTCGGTATCGAACTTGCTGCAAAAACAAACCATGGGTTTTCAGCGACCAACTCTAAACTGTACTTGAACTCATCTGCTCTCTGCGTCCTCTCTGGTACTCGTCTCAATGTGTTGTGTTTTCGGCGTGCGACAGACCGTTACTCTGAGTGCATGAATCACAGCACGATGCTTTTTATATATAGATCACCAACGCAATTTCCGTCAGCTTTTTCCCGCAAAAACTGAAGGTGGAGGAGTCATTGCGTGGTTAGCGAATGCCACTATCTCATCACTCGTATTAAGGCATGGGAAAACGACCGAAATAAATATGTGTCAGGGTCGAGGCGTGAGTGTTGCCGGCCATAACTCTTAGAGAAAATGTATTGAAGTTTTTATGCTATACAAAGCACAAACGAACAAAGATCTATATTTTTGTGTAAAGTATTGAACTAACAACATATACGATTTTTATATAAGTGATGTTATTATACATTTAAACTTGTAGTCCTTTTATTATGATTAGTATAGCATTAACTATATTCCAATAAACACAGGACCATTTTTATAGCTATATATGACCTTTTCCAGTCATGTTTAAGGTTCTCGCTCAAATCTCTCACTAAGAAAAGCTTCAAGTTAATAATTTTCCTCAAGATCGCAAACGAACATCGGTATAAAAAATACGACTTTTAATTTCCTCAATCATTTGTGTAATCTTCACGCTATCATCTGGAGGGTGTGAGGAGGCCACATAGAATCAATGCTCATGACGACACTACTAGACCAAACATACACACGGATTTCAATATTGCAGCTCTTTTTCTTTCCCTCCTACTCTCTTTTCACCTGCAACCCTTTCCTGTCTTTTATTTCTTTTTTTCAAGATGCGATAGTTTTTAATACATTCGGTTTCCGCAAGGTTCTTCAATTAGATATTGTGATTACGATATTGCAATGCTGATCTATCAGATGTTTTAATACCGCAAAATCTAAGTAATGTTTCCGACTTATTTCTTGTTTTACGATTCGGATTTACCCTCCGTGTGCCTACTTCGAACTCTTTAAGTATTTCCATGGGTATACCACACTTTGTGAAACACTGTTCTAGAAATTGGTAGAATCTCCAGTTGCATTTGGCAGCAGCTCTCGTAGTTAATAAGCTGAAGCAACTTTTTCCAAGTCATATATAATTAATGTTGTTTTTAAAGGAGTCCTTTCTTTATTTATATTTTATGAAATTGTTCTTTTATTATTAGAGGGGCCTCTGACATGTCAGAGTCTCCAAATGGGGCTACGGCCTCTGGCAAGTTATACAGCCTAATGACGGTGCTACGGCATCCTTAATAGGCTAGGGTCTCCTGGCACATTACTTAGTCTCGGCGTGGCTAGGGTCTCTGACGGTACTATGGCCTCCTGACGGTGCTACGGCCTCCTGACGGTGCTACGGCCTCCTGGCGGTGCTACGGCCTCCTGACGGTGCTACGGCCTCCTGACGGTGCTACGGGATCCTGACGGTGCTACAGCCTCCCTGACGGTGCTACGGCCTCCTGACAGTGCTACGGCCTCCTGACGGTACTACGGCCTCCTGACGGTGCTAGGGCATCCTAATTGGTCGTATGCCTTCAGTTGCAGCTAGGAGCCTCCTTACGGGGTCATCACTTTTAGGACGTCCTTTTATGAAACCCTTTCACCATCCCAAGTTGTTATCAACGCCACTTGATAAGTGGTCACCTAATGTTAGATGTTCATTTTTTGTATTGACACATAGACAGATTAATTATTTTTTTTAATTATAAAAATGTAGTTCTTTTTTACGGTCTTTGTTTTACTTTTTAATTTGTTGACGAATTAGAACCATTTCCAAAAAGAAACATTTCGTTGGGATACTTAGTTGCAAAAACTCAACATTTTTTCCACATTTATTTCTAATGACAAATTGTAGCCATTATTACAGTAAACTTTGTACTTTTTTTCTTATTTTTGGCTAGATTCTGATTAGTGGTATTCAAACTAGTTTACTTATGACCTTCTACCAATCAGCTACAAAAAATAGAAGGAAATAAAAACGCCATCATTATATTTAAATAGATTTTCCCCTTTTACTCTAAAGGTTCAAAATTTTCATTTTTATATGTAACACATAGAAGTGAGTTGGAATTGTACATTACATAGATTATAAATTTAGATTTTGTTTGCGATCCGTAAATTTAGTCAGCGACCTACCAGTAGGTCACGACTCACACTATGACAGACACTGGTCTGTTTGAATTATTATCTGTTAACTTGTACTTGTACTTGTATTATCAACTTTGAGTAGGCTACTTGTACGTTTAATGTACTTGTACCTTGGGTACTTAATTCATATTTGTTCATGCCTCTTGAGTACTGTTCTTGTATTATCAGTATTTGGAACATCCTGGCTCTGTAAGAGCTAACATTTTTCATATTAAAAGTATTAAACGGTGAGAAAGTCGTTTTAAACCCTAATTTTACATTGTTTTCTAATGAACCAAATTGATAGAGCTGAATTCAGTTTTTAATAATTACTATATGACCACAGACAACTAATAAATTCTAAAAAAAAATAATAAAAAAAATAGAAATAAAATCTGGCTTATAAAGTTCTAACTAAAACTAATCGAAAACCGCATAATACTCAAATAGCGGCATTAGACTACCCCTGATAAACAGCAAACAACTACAGCTCTGGACACTTCCTATGACATTCGCTTTAAGCCCCGAAAAGACGCGTCCCAGGGCCTGAATATTGCTAATGCCATCACCGAGTTAACTTTATTATGATGCAGTAATAAAATGTCACCAAAATATAACTAACATGCTTTGAAAATTCTTTAATTCTATCCAAGCTTTCCATCATGTTTATATCAGCTGTCTTGACTGATTGGAATTACAGATATCAACAACTTTTTAATGACTTCTGTCATTGTTTCGAACTTCTAGCTGTTTTAAGAGCTGAAGAGGAATTTACCTTACCATTCTAATTCCGGGCTTCGTAGGTAATACTAAAATTCAGATTAGAATAAACTATTCATGATATCATTATAATTGATTCAGATTTACTTGCAGCGGTGTACAAAAAGAATGCATAATTGCATGCAAATATCTTTTTCCTTTACCGATTTATAAAATGATAAATCACAATTTGTTTTTGTCATAGGTGATTTTGTGGTACTATATATCAGTTGTATATATATTATATTTCTAAGGAACTTTTATAAAAGGTAGTATGGTCTCTTCGGAGTTATTCTTGTTGACGACTTGGTGTATTAAATTATATTTAAAAGAACGAACTACATGTAAAAAGCACTGAGTAGACTTCTATGTATACATGTACATATATTTATTTGCATATAAAGGAACTTATTTGACATAGTACAATACAAATGATGTGATAAAATATATTCTTACATAACAAGGTCTCAGTTGGTCGATCTCTCAGTATCGTCTGCTCTAACTAATAATAATATCACTTCCGCTAAACTAGGTGGCCAGATAATTCAAACCATCTGTGCCAAATAACATTATTCTAGCCTAAACTGATCATTCCCCAACATCACATATATTCAAAAACAAATGTTATACATTTAGTTTTTTGTTCCTCTCATTTTTCTGTCGTTAATTTAATAAAATTTACTTTTGTCAAAAATAAAAAAAAAGTGTTGTATCACATCATATCAATAGTCATCTATAAACATGTCAATGTATATACACATATGTCATATTAGTTATGATACAAAATATCAAACTAGTTATGATACAAAATTTATTAATAAAAATATTCTTGTCAATACTATATCTCATATTTCAATTTTTAAATGCATCAATATAGCATATCATAATATTGACATAAAGAGAAAATTGTCGATTTTCAAAAATATTATTATCAATCAAGTTCTATAACAAAAAAAATGTATACAATAACAAGTGATTATTCACAAGTTGGTACCAAGTACACCAACTTCTTAAGTTTAAGTGCATTTTAATTATCATGCAATATCTCCCTTTCTTTATCAGTACTGCGCTTTTTTTTTTTATGGTGATTATTTTCTATCTCTATGACTTAATTGTCATTTCAATTTCTTCTTTATATTCACTTAATGAATTTATTTCAATATCTTCAACACTTTCATATTTTTCTTCACATCATTATCATTCTTTTCTTTTGTATGAGAGCATTTTATTTCATGTTGTCTTTTGACAAACTTCTTATTTTTCTTTCATCTCTTATGAAGACCTTTTCTTTTATCACAATGTCAACACTTTCCTTAGTGATTTGACAATATTCATTGTGCTCATCAATTATATAAGACATTTTTTCTTCATGTCTTTCTCATCATTTTATATAGTGTGAATATATTAACTTTGCACTTTTTCGTGATAATTTATCTTGACATATTTAATATTATTACCATGTACAATTCATTATGTCTTCTGACGTATAAAATATTTAAACATAATTTTAATAAAATTGATATATTATTACAATATTCATATCTTTGACTTCTTTAGTCAATAATTGTTCAAGTTACATATTTGAGACTAATAAGTCTTCTTGACAATAATTAATGTCATAATCAATAATCCTTTGATTGGATTTAACAAAAATTTAACTTTTTAAAATCATTATAAAAATTTGAACAAATTAACTTCAAACAATGAACAAATTCAATAAAATATGCATTAGTAACCATTGCATAATAAAATCTTTGCATAAACTTCAATTAATATTTTCATCTAACAGATGAAATGAATGAGTAATTAATCATTCTTACAACATATTCATGTACATTATACTTGTTTAGTGTATGTGTTTTATTTTAAACACAATCTCTCCTCATTCCCATCTTAATTAAGTATGCATATTTCTATTTTAAATACATTATGCATCAATCATCAATATGAATCCTTCAATATACATGATTTTAAAAAATATTTGAGTCAATATACTCAATACAATAGTGTACTTGACAAGTTTAAATGTCATTATCATTATTTATGTGTCATATTATCTTTTTAATACATACAATTTTCTTTTCAAATACAACTCTTATTTGTATTAATCGTTCCAATATCCATATTATTTTTACTTATAGTTCCAATATTCTTATTATTCTAGTCATTATCATTATTGTTCTACTATATTTCATTTCTATTTGTTCCAATTAAATTTATGTTTCATTATTGTTCCTATATTCATTTATTTATACTTGTTATTCCAATCATTATATTCTTGTTGTCCCAATACAGTATTTTCTATGTTTGAATAATTCTGACTGAGTCTCGATAAAATATCTGGGATATCTGGGATATGGTTACTTGACCCTTTAATGTATTTTATGTTAAATGAGTAGTCTTGTAATAACAAAGACCAGCGTGTTAGTTTAGCATTATTTATGCTTTTGGTATTCAAGGTTAGCTAAGGTTTGTGATCTATTAACACAGTGAACTCATTGCCTAGTAAGTATTCACTTAATTTATTTATTGTCCAAACTAAAGCTAAACATTCTAGTTCTATTACTGAATATCTACTTTCAGTGTCTGACAGTTTTTCTACTCAAATAAAGTATTGGTTTATTGATATTATCCTGTTCTTGATATAGACATCCACCGATTGATGTCTTACTAGCGTCTGTGCCTACAATAAATTTCTTTGTCATATCTATTGAACTTAAAATTGGTTTTCTTCAAAATATTGTTTTATTCTCTTTAATGCATTGTCACATTCTGAATTCCATTCAACTTTTTGTTGCATCTTTTTCTTAGTTAATTTAACTAAAGGTTCAATTAAGTTTGCAAAGTTAGGAATAAATTTTCTATAAAAATTGCATAATCCCTATAATAGATCTAACTTCTTTTTTCTTTTCTGGAATGCGAATATCAAAAATTCTTTTAAGAATATTGTTTGTTGGTGTGACTAATCCTTGACCAATATGATATCCAAGAAAATCTATGTTTTGAAACCTATTTTTATTTTCTCAGGTGATACTGTTAAATTATTAATTTGAAGAATTTCTAAGTAATTTATTCAAACTGTTTATATGGTCTGACCAGTTTTTAGTGTAAATACATATGTCATCCACATAGTATCTAATGTTTTCAATGTTTCTTAATAACTTATTCATCAAATTTAGTGAACGTTGCAGTGCTGTTCACTGAACCAAGAGCATAACATTCCACTCTTAAAATCCTTCATGAGTTTTAAATGTAACATATTGTTTAGAATCTTCCTGAACTTCTATCTGCCAAAAGCCTCCTAGTCAAATCTAGGTGTGTGAAAATATTGGCATTTGACATTTCCTGAACTAAGTCTTCTATGTTTGGTAAAGGTTGTTTATCTATCACTGTAATTGAATTTAAGCTTCTGTAATCACAACATAAACGAATTTTGCCATTATTTTTCTTTACTACCACTATTGGAAAACAATAGCTGGAATCTGATTCTCTTATTAATCCACTATTTAGTAATTGTTCTATTTCTTTTTGAACTTCATTTCTGTATTTAAATGGAATGTCATAGTATTTAGGTTTAATTGGTTCTTCAGTTTTTAATTTGATTGAATGTTTAATTATGTTTGTCTTTCCTGGTTTGTTAGAAATTACATTTTGAAAAGAATTTAATGTTTCTATTAGTTGTTTTTTATATCTGCAGGTATATCTGGTGCAAAATTAATCTTATTCATGTCATCCTGTTGATCTAAACTTATTACTGGAATCTGATCAGTGTCATTAATATTATTTTCTAAACTATAAAGTGTTGTCTTCTCCGATTAAACAATTTAAAGACTGAATCTGTTGTACAATGGTTTCTAATTCTGTAGGAGGATCTAAAATATCTCTCAATCTATCAATATGAAATGTTCTACCCTCTTCATTTATTTCTACTGAATAGTCCACATTTCCTATTTTGTTTATTATTTTATAGTTACTCTCCATCCAATTTCATTATCTTTGGGTATCAATACATAAACTAGATCTCCAACTTCAAATTCCCTCAAGTACCTGTTTTTTTGTTTTTAAGATCCCTATGGTATTTATTTTCTTTATGAGATTTTCTTCTGCATATTTGTTTGAATACAGTATGTTATTTCTGGTTTTATCTACCTATTCAAATGGACTAATATGTTCATTATCTGTATTAATTATATTTTCACTGAATAACTGTAATGGTCCTCTAGGATTTGAACCGAACATGAGTTCAAATGGTGTAAAACCTGTTGTTTCATGAGGAATTATTTCTCTATACGCGAATAAAATTAAAGGAGAGTAAAAAATGTGTCCCAATCCTGTCCATGATCACTAATTATTTTTCTTAACATGGTCTTTATGGTTTGATTTGCTCTTTCTATGGAACCATTTGATTGAGGTCTGTACCTAGCTGTAAATACCTGTGTAATGTTAAGCATATGAGTAATTGCCTGAGTAAGATGTGATTTAAATTGAGTACCATTGTCTGATAATATAGTGTTAGGAAAACCAAAAGTTGTAAAAATAGACAATAATGCTTTGCAAATTGTTTCTGCAGTTATATCTACTAATGGAATTGCCTCAACCCAGCGTGTTGCTAAGTCTATCATTGTTAAAATATATCTATGCCTTCTATTGGACATTACTGAAATAGGTCCAATTATGTCTATGGCAATTTTATAAAAAGGAATGTTTGTTGTGCTTTCTTGTATGGGAGCTCTGTGTTTGGTCCTATGTGATTATATTGTTGACATTCCTTACATGCCTTAACAAATCTTTTTACATCTCCTATGACACCTGGCCAGTAACAATATCTTCTAATTCTATCTAGTGTTTTCTTAACACCCAAATGACCTGCTAAGTAGCAATCATGAGCTGCTTTTAGTATATTATTTCTTAAAACTGTAGGAATCATTATTTGTTTAAATGACCTGTTATGCCTAGTGTATTTTCTTATTAAAATGTCATTTTCTACCTTATATATTATGTTTTTATTTTTCATTTCCTCTCTATTGAAATAAATTTTTAAACTTTCATCCTGTTCTTGTAATGTTTTAAGTTTATCCTCTCTCTCTCTCTCTCTCTCTCTCTCTCTCTCTCTCTCTCTCTCTCTCTCTCTCTCTCTTTGAACTCTCTCAGTTTTATCTGCGGGCTGAGACTTAGTCTCTTAGAGCCCGTGAGATCAGACCTGCTGTGTCTCTCAACATCTGAAGACTGCCATAGAGCCCAATGGCCAGCAGGCTTCGGACTGAGTCCCACCCTGTGGTCCGCCAGTCCGGGGCACTCGAATAACAAATGATCTACGGTTTCCTCCACTTCCCTGCAGTGTCTGCAAAGGGTGTCGACATTGGGCCTCAACCTCCCAAAGTACGCGCCAATAGGACAGTGCCCAGTTCGGAACTGGGCAATTAGCGCCTACTCGACACGCGGAGCTTCCACCACGGGTCAGTTTTGGACGGCCGCTCTAGGACTTTCCGGATGTTAACTCCGTTCACCCCATGAGCCCAGCCCGAGAACCACTTCGATTGTCCAAAGAGGCAGATCATGGAACGTGCTGCCTCGAATGAGCTCTTTCTTTTGCTCACGGGCAGCACTTGGGAATCTGTCGACTGGACTATTGCCTTGGCAATGCCGTCTGCCCTTTCATTGCCGGGCGTCCGCATGCCCGGGAACATTGAAGGGTCACATGCACGTGATGTTGGGACACAAGACCCTGTATTGCCATCAGCATGGCTTCCAGCAGAAGCGGCCATTCTCCTGTCCCTTTTACAGCTTGGAGAACAGAGAGCGCGTCGGATGAGAATGACAATGTCAGAGCAGGCAAAGTACCCTCACCGATTAGCTCCCCTATGGTTCACTGCCTCAGTAATGGCTGTCATCTCTGCCTCGTAAGCACAGAGTGACCCACATAGGCCAGCATGGTCTTTCACAAAGCCAGTTTGTGGGAAAGTGATGTGGACCCCAAACGAGGCGCTTGTCCGGCCGTCTCTACTGGATACAGAGGCATCAGTATAGGCCAGTATAGCGTTCCCGAATAGTTTCCAATCGTCTCCATAGCCACATCCGTGATGGTTCAGCGATCCTTTTGCGTTCCCAGCATTGGTTTCGACCAGGGTCGTGCGTACCTCGGGCATGTAAGAGAGCCTCGCCAGTGGGAGCCTTGAGACAGTCTCTAGCATTAGGCGGTCAGTCAGCAGCTTGATCTCAGGCAAGTCTCACTGCGTGGTGCATAAAGAGCTGCATCGAGAGCCGCTTTCTTTCCGCAGCCATCGACCATCTCCCCTTGGGACGGGGTCTCTTCCTGCCGCTTGAACCGCTCATACGCGGTCAAAACGGCCCTGCTCTCTACGGATACCTAGAGGTGGCACATTTGCCATGATTTCCACCGCTGCTGTGGGTGCCGTTCGAAAAGTGCCTGTGATCAGCCGGAGAGCCTGGTCCTGTACAACATCTGGGGCCTCTAAAGAGGACTTAGACCCATAGACCTGCACAACCTGGCTATAATCAATCTGAGACCTTACTGCACCCATGTACAGCGACCTCAGGACATCTGCTCGAGCCCCCCGGGACGTGCTCGACAACTTCTTGACAATATTCAGTCTGTCTGAGGGCGCGGCGGGCAACCTCCGACAGATGTGTGCAGAGTAAGCTTTCTGTCAAGTGTTACTCCCAGGTACTTGGGCTTAGGTTCAGAGCAAGAACCTCACCCTCTACCTTCAGTCTAAATGGCTCCTTAAGGACACTCGTGCCCATGGTAAACAGCAGGTAGCGGTCTTCAGGCGTTAATCTCTAGCCCCCACATCCTAGTATAACAGCCGACCGTAGTCAGGTCCTTCTGGAGTGCCCTCTCGGGACAGAGCCTCCTTCCGGTCTTCCAGATTGCTAAATCGTCAGCATACAGTAGGCTTTTACATCCCAGAAACTCAGGCAGGTCATTAATGAAAGCTAGGAACAATGTACAACTGAGGGCAGAGCCCTGTGGAAGACCCTGTTCGAGGTCCGTTTCCTCGACACGCTGCTCCCAACGCGTGTCGTGATAGTAGGATTACTGAGGAAACTGCGTAACCAAATGTACATCTCAGCGGTGACACCCAACCGCTGTAGCTTCAACAATAGTCCTGGTCGCCAGACTCGATCGTAAGCCTGCTTGAGATCTGGAAAACTACCGCCGTTGACTCAGCTCTCTGAAAGCCGTCGGCTATTTCTTGGACGAGGAGCGTGACCATGTCCATCGCACTCACCCACCAGCCTCTCCTTGCTTTGGGGTAATAAGCCCTTTTTCCTCTAAGAACCACATCAACCTTCCGTTGACCATGCGTTCAGCTACTTTCCCAACACATGAAGTGAGAAATAGGACGGTAGCAACTTTCAGCCCAGTAGTCTTTTTCCCACTATTAAGTCTCAGCATACAACGAACACCCTCCTTTCTGAGAGTTTACCTAACCAACCGGCAGTGATAACTGAAGTGACACGCTGTCTGGCGCCGAAGGTGGATCAATCATCTCATACTGATCAAGTCGCCACACAGGACCTTTCTGTGCGACACTTCTGACTGCGACTGCAATTCATTGACGGAATGGGCTCTGAACGTGTCTCGATTTTCCGTGCCAAACTCAGCCTTCTCTTTGACCCGTCGGACTTTATCCAGTGCCTTGGACAATGTACTCTTCTTACTCGACTTGCTGACCTCTGCAAAGTGCTTGTTAAGCACTTCGGCCTTCTTGCTATCGCTAGCCGTCAGGCCTGGAGTCCGTTTGCATCGGGGCACCAGTTCTAGTGCCCCCAGCGGGTCAAGTCTTTCAGTAATTTCCATGTCTTTTGGCTCTCCCTTAGATCAACTTCTCGCATGTATCAGTCCATTTCTGCTTTTTGGCCTCAGCAGACGCCCTTTTACTTGCTCAGTTAGTTTATTGTACTCACGGCGCGCCTCGGCGTTTTCAATCGACAAATCTTTCGAGCGGCTTGTCTTTGCCGAACTAACCTTGCAAGGGCTGTAATTGAAATGGTCTGAACTTACGTTTCGGTAGGCTCTTTGGGATCGTCCTACGTGCGGCACCTAAGATCGCTTCAGTGATCTCCTTGTATACAACGTCGACTGTTCCACACTCGGTATCTACCCTCTCCAAGGCAGCGTCAGCTGCTACCTTGAAGGCACGTCCCAATTTGCTTTTGAATAAACCCAGCTTCTATGCTTGAAAGCTCCTGGGTTTCTCTCAGGTGGAGGAATATCCACTGAGACGAGAACAGGTTTATGATCACTACCGACGCAATCTAGCACGCGGAAAAGAGGTGTTACAGGCCAGGTCAGCCGAGACGAGTGTTAAGTCGGGTCTCGTTTCGCTCCCACTCGCACCGTGCAGCAAGGTGGGTACAGACTCGTGGTCCTGCAACCTAACTAAATTTGTAATATTACAAATCTCCTCAAATCCTCTGGCCAGCCGCATCAGTGCGTTCATAGCCCCATGCCGGAGACATGGCGTTGAAATCACCGCATACGAAGGTGCCAAGCAGAGTATCCTCAGCTGTTAGACTGAGCTCCGTCTTGGGGATTGTACACGTTACACAATGGTACTTCCTCCATCCTTATAAACATCCACCGCAAGCGTATCCATTTTTCCGCGTGAGCCGTGGGCGCTGCTCGGCTGAGCGTTTAGCGTATTTCTGACCAGGGTCGCAATCCCCTGCAGTTCTTGCACCCACAACGGAAGCACGAATAGCCAGTGAAGTGGACTGTCCTAAGTCCAAGGATGCACTCTTGTAACATTGCAACATCCACGTCATTCTCGTTCAAAAGTTTTGCGACTTCTAGGCTCTAGGACATTCAGATGGACATTCAGATGGACAATCCTGAACGAGCCTTACCAGAGCGTTTTGAAGTCTTCGCTTGTCAGTTGTGGTGCCAGCCACCTCAGGCGGGAGCTTTCGGCTACACCCGAAAACAGTGACCTGCTCTCCTCAATTTTCGGCTTCCCGCTGACAGAGCAATCAGCGTTTATTTCTGCCATGTCAGATTTTAGGGATAGTCATGTAAACACTCCAATGTTCAGTTCAACACAAAATAAATTTAATCTCATGAAAAATAGTGTTACCAGGAAAGATTTAGTAGCTTACCTCCTAGGTTTAACAATCCATGTCAAATTAGTCACAAGATAGGACACGACAAGCATACTTGTTGGTTTAGGAAACAGCATACTGACAATTATCAAAACAGAAACAGACAGTATTACAACTATGGGGATAGAAACAAATATTTTAATAAAAGACAACATAAATATAACAATAAGAGACAATCACCAAACACTAGTCCCATTAGAAAACAAGAAAATAGAGGTGATCAAGTCAAAGACACTCCTTTAACAACATACATAACTGCAACATGATGGAGGAAAAGGAGAGTTAATTTTTTATCCTTGTTATGTAGATGGTAGGAAAGTAATGTGCTTGAGAGACAGTGGCTGTACATGTATTATTCTGGATTCAAAATTAGTAAAGGAAGAACAAATATTAGAGGAGCATAGAGGAAATAAGAATGGGAAATGGAGAAATAGTGAAATGTAAAACAGCAAAAATTTATATTGAAACACCATGGATTAGTGGGGAAATAAAGCACTTTTAATGGATTCACCTATAACATCATTAATAATAGGAAATGTGGAAAATATACAAGATAATTCCAAAGAAATTTATATGAAATGGTTAGAAAATAGAGAATTAGAAACAATTATAGAGGAACCCTTAGAGACAGATACAGATAAAAACATTTGTACACTATTCAAAAGCATACAAAATTGGAATGGTACTGAGAACATTGTAAATTTTTTAGAGAGAATAGACACAGTAGCCACACAGAACAATGTTAAAGAAGAGAAGATAAAATAACAGTTCTAATAGATAAATTACACAACCACCATTTGGCAAAATCACTAGCAGAAAACAACCAAGACAATTATACAGTATTAAAAACAAAACTAATAAATAAATTAAATTATGACAATAATTCAGTTGAAGTTGGAAAAGAAAATACTATAAAGGAATACAAATACAGTAAATAAATCTGATCATGAATGCATTAATTGCAGTAGAAAATGCAGATCATTAAGAAGATTAAATAAACACATAAAACAAAAACATAGTTACAACCTAACTAAAAAATTAAATGTAATGACTAGAGCACAAGCTAATAAAGAAAACAGTACAAAACAATACCCTGAATCTAGTAGACAAAACAACATTTTGGATATTGATAGGGATAACATGGCACTGCTAGTGATGGATACGTAAAAACGAGATCCGAGATTTAGAAGTAGAATCATCGGGTTCGTCACTGCTACCCTCGTTGGGAGGCACTGATATCATTGAACATCCTGCATTTTCTTCTCTTGCGCGTTTCTGACGTTCCAATGCTGCGGCATCTCGTGAATGGCGTCGAGCGACTTTTTGCAAGTATTTTGTCAAATGATCCAAAGCTGGATGACCTGTCTCTTTATAGACTTCAAGAATGCTAGATCTTCCGCATTCTTGATAATAGTCGACTGCTGGTGGTCACAGTTGAAAAGTTATTGCAACATAGATTTCATTTGTTCCAGTTTACGTTTGGTGGCTGGTGTGTCTCGGCGACTTTTATCCATTGAACGAAGTTTATTGTTTTCATCAAGAAGCTGAACAATCTTCTCACATGCTCTCCTCTCTGTCACCATTGGAATGTTTGCTTTTTCGTAGAAAGCAGTAACTTGATTCAGCACAATTTAGGCAGTTGTAAATCGAAAAGGTGCACCAAGAGAACCTGGACGCTCACTGTGTGCTGCTACGTTGCAGTGATACATCATGCACCTCAAAACTTGTAAACAAGTTGGTAGTCGAATACCAGTAATTGTAGCATCATCAACACAGATTGCAGGACCAATGCCAAACAATTCAGTTTTCCGACGAGTTTGTGGTTTATTTGTTCGTGAGGCAGGAGGCGCAGTAATAACTGGATATGACACTGTTGAAGTGGTGTCAGAGTCAGTCAGCATTTCACTTAGAAGTTTTAAAAAACGTATTGTTGTGTTCCTTATCACCCAAACAGCACCTTAAAAAAACATGCACTTTAATTGTATTGAAAATTCAAAATATTCTATTGGAGTTCAAATATAATATTTTATAGTTAGATTTAATCTTAAAGTTTAATGAGTTATATTTTTCTGTTCAACACAGAAGTAACAATATTATTTGTATGTTCTGATTTTAAATGTCGTTTGTATCAGAAATTAAAATGATAAAAATTAAAAAATTAAAATGTTTACCTTGGTCTTCAATGTGCGGTAAGGACAAGTGTTATTTTGGTAATAAAAATTTGAATTTTAACTTTAATATCTAGCACAATTGTTCATCAAAATCAATCATCGCTGCCAAACATTTTAAAGCAATGGTTATAAAACAATTTATTTAGCGATTCACTTTTTGTATGTAAGACTTTACAAGTAAGGATGGTTTTATATAGTTTCACTTAATAATGCAAACTTTGTTGAAGTCCGGGGGACGTCTAAATATTATCAAATATTTTTATTTTACAATGCTTTTGATCAATGGAACAAATTTAAATAGCAGACAGATCAAATATTAGACTTTTTTTGGTGATGCACCCTAATATACATATATTAAATTTACACTGAATCAATTAATACTATTTTTTATTGCTTGATTGACACAGGTGAAAAATTCTAAGTCTGACTTTGTTAAAATATGGGATATGGAGTAGCTCAGTCCAAGATATAACAACTGAGTGAAGACATCAGTCATAGTTTTAGTGTATCACGCACTAATGAAACAGATCCATTTGTATGGACCATGCAATCGCTAATCCCTTACCTCTAAATGTAAGTGAAATATGTTGTGCTAATATTTGTTCTTCTTAACAAAAATACACAGGAAATATATTGGAATACAGATCAAACATTAAACTACCGAAAAGTACAAAAGTAATATAATTGGAGACATAACAAAATATAACAATATATAACTACATATATAACTATATATATAACTATATGTATATATATATATATATATATATATATATATATATATATTAGGGTGTCCCAGAATTTCAAATTTTTAAAAATTCATTAAATCTCAAATAGCACACCTTCTAAAAGTTTCCTTATAATTAGCTGCAATAGTCCCAAAAATGGTACCTCATTCAGAACAGGTGAGGGTCCCTCAAGGGTCAGAAAGATTAGTTCAACTTCCTCATGTTAGCAATATATGACAAATATTTTTATGCTTTATTAATTTTACTTTTGAAATAATGGCCTGCCATACCAATGTCACATCACTGGTCATGTGACTTGGAAACCATCTTAGTTTGTAAAGCAGTGGAGTTATTAATGAAGTCTAGTTGTTAGTTGTGTGTTTTAAGTAAATTTGTGAAGCATTTAACTAATTATTATTCAAAACTGTGAGATTAATTGAACTGTACTGATTGATTCACTCTTGAGGAAATAGACAGGGTCTTAGAATGTCAACGAAGATGTTACAAACTAGGAGTTCTAGAAGTGGTAGTAAAGTATGGTTGATTGGCTACCCTCTGGAGATGATATCTGGTGCCCGTCTTCCATCGGGTCGAGAAGTTTGCGTAACTTTGTTTATTACCAACGGTCGAAACAGCTCTCCAATTAGCGAAAGTGCACATCAGGTACATGACCAACTGATACCATTCTGGATGAAGTCAAGGCTGCCCACACGACACAAGAATCACATTGTCAAAAAGATCCAAGGATCTGTACGCCGAACATGTTCGATTGTCGAAAAATCGTTCCAGATGCAACAATAGTGACCGTTTGAACCGGAGGAAGTTTACGGAGAAACTAGACAAGCTGTTTGATATCAGCCATGCCAACTCAAAGACAATGATAAGGAATGAGGAGGATTTGAACTTTCTGAAATTGCAGCAAGAGTCAAAGATCGGGATCTATTGGTTCTTTGGATAGAAAGCTAGCAGCACGAGGAAAACGTTATGCCAAACGTAAGGAGCAAGTCCATGGACGGGAAGTTGCAGCTGCTGCTGCTACAGCGGAAGTGCAGAGTAGGTGGATGTGATTCTCACCCAAACAACGCCATTGGCATCGGCATCCAGCTCTGAAGAAGACGGAGGAGATATGACAGAATCCGACAATGAATTCGACGTCAAACCAAAAGTGCACCGTCGAGTCAGGGTTCCAAAATACACAAACGACAACATGTCATATCGTCCACTGTTGCAGCTGCGTTAGATCGAACCAACACCAGCATACGAAAGTCGACTATGATCATAGCTAGTGTGCTCAATGAAGCAGGCTGTTCCACTTCATCTTCTGTACTTTCAAAAGTACTGTCCATCGTCTGCGTAAGCGTTGTCGTGCAGAAGCATCAGAGGAAATCAGGGGGCAGAATATTGCAGCTCAAGGCAGTAGTTCACTGGGATGGGAAACTTCTTCCAGATATTACAGGTGGTGCAGCTGGTGCTGAATGTGAGCAAGTTGATCGACTGCCTGTTCTCTAACCTCACTTGATGATGGCAGTCAGAAGCTGGGGTTCAAAAAGTTGGCTTCTGGGACGGGAGAAGCAGCTGCAAGCGCTGTTTATTGGAACAACTGATCGTGGAACACTGACTCCACCATCGTGGGAATGTGCTTTGATACGACAGCATCAAATACTGGTAGAGTGAAAGGTGCATGCACTCTACTGGAGAACCACATTGGACGAGAACTTGTTGTGGCTTGCATGTAGACACCACATGCTTGAAGTTCTGCTATCGGACACATTCAATGTGTGCTTAGGACCATCAACTGGACCAGAGATCCTTATCTTTAAGCGATTCGAGCAAACTGGTCCAAACTTAACAGCCACCAACCACAAAACGGGAATCTCCAATGATGTCAGCATCAGCTTCCTTAAAGGCATTTTTAACTGAGCAGTTGGTTCAAACTCAACCCAGAGATGACTACAAGGAATTTCTTTGCCTTGCTGCATTCATGGTTGGGCTGGATAGTGTTAAGTTGATCATCAGAAAACCTGGTGCTCTTCACGGGGCCCGCTGGATGGCGAAGCTATCTACTCGCGCCAAAAAAAGATTGAACTCTTGTTTGATGGCAACGAAACCATTATTAATCTGACGTCTCGTGAACTGCAAGGTATTCAGCGTTTTAATCGGTTTGTTGTTTCGGTGTATGTCCAGTCATGGTTTACAACAGGTCTGCTGCAGATGCACCAATTAGCGGCGTTTACTTGATTCAACGTCTCCGAGACTATCAAGATGACAAGCTGCGTAATGTTGGCCTGAAGATGATGGAACGTCACTCCTGGTATCTAAGCCAAGAGCTTGCAACTCTAGCGCTGTTCGAATTTGCTTAATGCTGATGAGAAAAAGCAAATGGTGCTGAACATCAAAGATGATAGAGGCCCACGCCCAATCACATCCCTTCCACAGAGTGCTGCAGAGCTATGTTGTTCGCGCAACTTCTTTCAAACTGCTGGAATTGATGACAGCTTTCTTGCTGGGCCCATCGAGCTGTGGCCAGAATCACAGTCATTTAAAGCTGCAGCGCACTTTTGTCACAGCAACTTGCCCTGCACCAATGACTGTGCTGAACGTGGTGTCGCCCTAATTCAGAACTTTAATACAATAACAAAGGATGAAGTACAACTGCAATATTTGCTTCAAGTGGTGGAGAAGCATCGAAAAGACTATAAAAAATGCCGCCGTGACGAACTTAGGTGAATGTAACAACTAACTAAACGCGCAAACGGTTGCGAAACTGCTGTTGAAATTACTGACATCTTCGAACATCTTCAGCTAATTTGTTAAATAATTTCATTTACAATATGAAAACTATATGTATATGTCATATATTATTATTTTATAATATTATTGATTGTTAGTCTTTAACTCTTTGTCAAATTAAATAAAATAATAAAGCTGTATCAAATCAATGTCGCGATTTTCAGCTCAAGCACATAATTTTGAAGCGGTTGAAGGGACCCCTAAACTTTACCCAAATGGACTGAATTTTTCCTTTGCTAATTGTGGCCCATAAGAAAGCTTTTAGGGATTGTGCATTGAACAGTTCAAAACTTGGATTTTGGGACACCCTAATATATATACTACAAGGGACGATTGGCCGATGGTGTAGATGCTCGATTCTAGAAGTGAGAGTCGTGGGTTCGATCCTGAGTGAGAACCATGGGATTTCCAGGTGTAATTTGGTGCAAATTCGTCCTACAAATTACCAATATAAATGGTTACGTGACATAAGTTGGGGAAGTAAAGCGGCTGGGCGTTGTTGCTAACCACACAATCTCTACATATGCCGAGGTTATAGAAACAGATGAGCTCTACACTTCATCTGCCCCGATGAACCCAGTAGGGCTAAGGGGGAAATATATATATATTAACACAGTAAGTATGTAGTATCTTCATACGTCTTTCTTTTCTAAAAATAGGTCTGGAAGAACCATCTTTTATCATTGTCTGTAGCCCTTGTCGTGATTTTTATTTCAGCATTCTACATTCTCTGAATGGCCATATAAACTTCCAAGCATGTGACCCTAGTGTTGTTGGATATGTCTGTGCTTTGAAGTGACTTACTGACTTAGGCAATCGTTAATAATAATCTTGGTAATATATGAGCATAAGCCTACACAGAAATGAGAACCTATTAAAAGAAAGTAGCGAATACTTTTGACCGCTTCAGGTTTACTATAAAAACATCCCACATAATGTGGAATACTTTTTGAAGTAAACCATACAATTTTGTTACTTCATTGTATTCACTGCAGCTACTCTTGATGTCCATATATAGTGTGTTCAGTCTGGAAACGGCAAGGATTCGTCAAATGAATATACAAGACAAAATGCCAAACTATGAGGTGTCTTTGTGTGAAAAGAAAATTATATGCAATTCAAAATGCCATTCTAGTCTTCCCTGCTGCAACAAGTACCTCATTCCAGTTGTGTTCTGCTTGTTTTCAACAGAAACAACAATTTTTTTATTATTTATCAGTTCTTCACTAATTGTGAAATATGAACATGACAGATCAAGGCCTTAAAATACGAAGTGTTTCGTGTGAAAGAAGAAAATTAAGTACAGTACAGTTCTAAGTGTGAATCCAGTCTTACCTGCTGAAACCAAATACTTCAATCTCAGCTCTGCTATCGTTATTTCAGTATTTTGCATTCATTCTATATTTAAATACGTTTTTATTTGAGCTGCTGTTCGATTAAAAAAATTGATCGAAATTAACGCATGATTAAAAATTTTAATCGCAAATTAATGCTCACATTTTAATCGACACAATATAATTGTTTGTATTCAAACTAATATGTCATAATATCAAAGCATAACATTGACATAATAAACAAGTCATTTTAATTTACGAAGAGGTTTAATGAATTATAACATATTTATTAAGCATTAGCTTATATGTCTATTGAATTAGTTGTTGAGACCAGTTTACGGACATGTATCAATCACGTCAATGATGCGATTGTTTCTTTTCATTTAACAACAATGTCTAACACCTTTTTTTTTCGTACCATAGTTTTAGAACTAATGAAGTATGTCAACCCCTCTTCCCTCCCTCTCTGTCATATTTTGCTTCACTTCGCCCACACGTAAGTCTGTTTACCCTACCATCCATTTCCCATTCCAAAAAAAAATACACACGTCATTTATATATCTCAAATGTAACTTTTCTTTCATAAAATAATAGTATAGCCAGAAAGTTGTCGCTCACTTATTATTAACGTTTTTTTCTTTATTCTCTCCCCCCCCCTTTCCCCACCATGTCACATTTTTAACACACTCTCCACTTAAAAGATGTCCCAAAAACATGTTTGACACCGGTTCCATTGTTTCAAACTAGGAGCACGCGTCAGAAATGACAACCACAGTCACCGAAATGAAGGACACATTTTTCTTTTGATCTTCTTTTGAAGTTTTTGCTTTGCGCGTAAATGTCTATAAATGTTACTCTTATATTCTTTCATTCATTCACTTTCATACTATAAACTATTTGTTCAATGTTTTAGTGAACAGCAGAAAAGAAAATTTTATTTTTTTATCTGTCTGTCAGTTAAATGAATACAAAAGTATCTTGTAAAATGACACTCTTTAATGTTACCGTTTCAAACGTTCAAAACAAAATTACTGATAGGTCGGCTTTATTTTTGATCTTCTGTTGTTCTTTCGTGTGTCAACATTAAAAATTCTTTCTTTACAACCTGCTCAGTTAGCTTATTGTACTCGCAGCGCGGCAGCCGTTTTCATTCTGCTCGCTCTTACGAGCTGCTTGCCTCTGTCTCATAACTTTGCAATGGCTGTGGTCAAATGTTCTGTACCTACGTTGCGGAAGGTTCTAGGGACAGTCCTACGCACGGCATACAAGGTTGCTTCGGTCATCTCCGTGCATGTAACTTCGACTCATCCACGATCATCCACGATCGGTATCTACCCTCTCCAAGGCAGCAGCCTAAAGACTTTCAATTTGCATTTTTGCACCCGCGCGTGGCACTTGGGTTTTTCTCAGATGGAGAGATATCCGCCGAGTGCAAACTAAATGTTCGTCAGCATTAAGTTTTTAACAAACAATGTCGTAAAATATTTCTTTTACTTTATTTGCAACGGGTTTATAATCACTCCCGACACCTCGAGCACTCTGAAAGAGGTGACACAAGCCAGATCAGCCAGATCAGCCGAGACAAAGGGTTAAATCCTGTCTCATTTCGCTCCCATTGCTGCCGTGAAAATAATCTGGGATTTGAAAACTGGTCCAGAATCTGAACTAAACTTGTAATATTACAAATCTCCTCACTCCGCCCAGTGACATCGGTACGTTCGTCTCCCCATGCAAAAGACATGGCGTTGCAATCACCACATACAATAGTGCAAGTAGAGTATCCTCAGATATATTTATGATGTGAGCTCCGACTTGGGAGGGGCTTACATTTACACAATGATACTTCCTTCCATACTTATAGACATCCACTGCCAGCGTATCCGTTTTCCTTGCGAGGTATGGGCGCTACTCGGCTAAATATTTAGCCAATTTCTCATAGGGTAACCAAGCCCTGAAAATTCTTACACTAACACCGAAAGCATGATTAGCCAATGATGGAGAAAGTCCAAAGGCCAAGGATGCATTCTTGTTGCATTCAAACATCAACTTCATTCTCGTCCAAAGCTTTGCGACTTCTAGGCTCATGAGATTAACTCACGGACATTCAGGTGGACAACCCTGAATTGAGCCTTACCAGACCGCTTCCCGAGTCTTCGCTTGTCGGTCACGTTGCCGGGCACCAAGGCGGGCTATCGCTTTTGGCGTCGCATGAGCAGTGCCCTGCGAGACGTAACTTTCGGTTTTCCGCCGACAGAGCAATCAGCGTCACCCGAGGACTGGGTTCGACATTCCGCAGCCACTTTCAGCTTGCCGGGCATCAAGCACGGGGTATAGCTTTCGGCGTCACACATAGGCAGTGCCCTGCTGGTCGTTCATTTTGATCGGTTTTCCGCCGACAGGGCAATCAGCGTTACCCGAGGACGGGGCTCAGCGCCGCGGCAGCCACTGTTTGGGTTTGCCCCCCGTCTCCATATGGTCTTACGTTCCGGTGTAGTGCCAACAGAGCAATCAGCACTTGCCGATGGCCAGGCTCGACCTGTTTCAGCCACTGAAAACGGTGTGCGACTTACCTCTTAGCGCCGTTCTGCTGTCATTCGTGACGGGCACTGCATACGTTATTTTGTTCGATTTCTATTCATTGTGCTTTTTGGGTGCCCCATGGGGTTGGTGGGTTGGGTTGTCTGACTGATATGTAGAGCAGCTCAAATGCCTCCCTTTCCCCAGCAGGTATGGACCCATGCCCGCCGGCTTACACGTGATCTCATGGAATGAGAGGAGTGAGTGGGCGTAACTTTTCCTCGAAAATCCCAACCTGCTGTCGAGAGGCTAGCGGCGTGCAATGCCAACATTTGGAAACAGTATCCGTATGCCTGGGCTCACTTACAACGCACGTCCTGCGGCAGGAGTTAAAATCAGTTTCCGTACAGTGGTTTCCCCATTATTTCCCGAGTAACCAGGCGCTCCCCCTAGATCAGAGAGGCCAGTGGTGCCGATTACGGCAGTTTCCTAAAGTGGACTCTCCTGATTTAGCCGCTGTTCCCAAAAGCAGGAAGCATCCCAGAGCTTTGAGGCACAGTGTTACCATCCGGACCGCGGGGAGGTACTGGAGGTTAAAGGGCCGAGTACAACACATACACAAGACTCTAAGGCGGGCTAGTGTCGGAACTTTAACTCGGACGCCATCCATTTTCAGGGCTGGTTGACCTTGTGTTAAAACTATTATTTTGCTTCTTTTATCTAGTAAGATAAGCTGCCTGTTGATGTAAAGCTAACATGGTATTAACTTCGAACCACTGTAGCTCAAACGGCTTATGCAGCTTTGGGGTACTTTGAAAAAATCAGTTCAAAAAACGTAATTTTATAAATATATATTTACCTCAGGTATAATATATTAAATTTTATAATAAATTTGGGGGGGTTTAATAATAGATTTTATTGCAAAAGCAGGGGTTAGATCCAGTGGGGTTTAGTCCATGGGGTTTATGTCCGAAGGGGTTTTGTCCGCTGTGTGTTTTGTCCGTTGGTTTTTTTCATTAGGTTTAATCCGCTGGGGGTTTTGGTCCGGATAAGGAATGGGCGCCCTGTCGACAATTTCTGACAGAATATAGCAGACTGATACATGGGCTATAAAATTTTAAAATTGTAATAGCTACCGGTAATCTAAATATTTTTTATCTAGCCAATTATTGATGTCATTTCCCAAAAGATTTAATTTATTGACGTCAATAAATTTTATCGTTATCCCCCCAACCCTTCTCCTTGTCAACAACTATCAAATATTTTCACACCCACTTAGACTCCTAAAATGTTAGAGATATTAATGGACGAACCCTGAAACTATGAATAATTATGTTATTATTAGAACTAATCCACATTTACAACTTTGCTCAAATAACACTGCATCCTTTAATTTGTTAGGGTTACGCATGCGTGTCTATATGTGTTATGCTTAAGCCTGTGTGTTTATGTATATACTTTATGGCTATGTGTGTTTAATAATGATTGTCCCCGTTTTGTCTGTCTGTCTGTCTGTCTGTCTGTCCGTCATCACCCTAGAACCCAACAACCATAAGTCCTAGACCCTTGATGTATATATTATTTAGTAGGTCTTGGCCTGCCATGTGTGCGGCAAAGTTCATTTCGCGATCTGAACTTTAATTACTTTTCGTTTTTTTCATTGGTTTTTCATGAACGGTCTCATTCAATTGCTTAACATAATTTTTAGACGAACAATTAAAAAATTTAACATAAATAAGTTCTTTTAAATTATGATTGAAATAAAAAAATATTTCTTCAATCAGCAATGACTCATCAATTGTTACTCTATCAACAATTTAAACAATTTTTTTATTTGTTTGTTCTAGAAATAGTTTCAGACTACTTGCTGATCTTTTCAATGACTTGAATACTTTCCAATTTAGTAGGCAAGTAGAAAGAGTGTACTCAGATGGCTTCAATAGCCCTCCTCTGTTGACATTGTTAAAAAAAGCATCCAGCTTTTTCAATCTTGGTCGTCAATGTCTTTAAAATTTTTATCGACTAATATTTCTCTAAAGCTTTTTATTTTAAATATTATGTTATTATAGTATATATATATGAACATGTAGTAAATTAAAAGGGCTTTTTAACAATATATGTTTCAAAGTGATATTATTATGCAAGTATTTTATTATTTTTAAAAAGTTTAGATGAAAAAAATAAACAAAAATAAATTAATTAAACAATTCACAAACACAAAGAAGAAAAAAATTCATTATGATTCATTTCAGCTAAAAATCACTTTTATTAAACTACATTCAATTCTCTGTGTGTAGGATATTTTGAAGACATTATAATCAGATACAAAAGATATTTTAAAATTTCAAAATGATGTGTTTTTAACCAATACAACATTAAAGAAAAATTCAAAAATATAAATCTAAGTTATAAAAACTAACATTCTAATGTCTATTGATAACAACAAAGCTCAATTTCAGTATGTTTTGTAACTTGCTAAGAAATATTTTACAAGATTAGTGTAACTAATATACCAGCTTATGATAATTTTCATAGAACATTATATTTATTTTATCAACTGGTCACTCTTATCTACACCCCATATATTTATTGTAATCCTGTATTATGGTTGGTTGGTCAGCAGTAAGTTCCTAAAATTTCCCATTTACTTAGTCTGTCATTTAAAATGTTCCAAAATCACGTTGCATTATGTATAATTAGGCATAGCAAACAGTTTTATTGTCCCTCCATCGTACTGTCAATAACTCCCTTTCTAACTCATCTCATATCCCTCTTTTATATTTTTCAAAGATTGGGGAATACCTTTATGTCCTAAGAATAGTTCCACATGCTCCTACCCCTAAATTCCATAGATCTTTGAACAATTGTATAGTAGTATAAAAATTATCGACTAATAATTTATACCCCTCTTTAGCTAAAGATTTAATTAATTTCATTACCACCCCATATTGCCCAATCAAAAGGCCCATTATCCTGTTTACCTAAATATAAATGAAAATCATAAGTATACCTAGAGAATCAGCTAATACCCATAACTTCATTCACCACTTAGTCGGCTTATCCCTTAGGTACTGCCTAAAAATATATCTACCTTTATTTCTTATCATTCTTTAATCTATTGATATATCTTGGTAAGGCTGAAACAATTTTATACATTACAATCTAATAAAGTTAAAGAAAAAATATGCTTTACATAACTTGTTAGTTTTTGTCTTCAGTTTGATTAGACACCTTTAGAAAGCTCATTATAGTTTCAATCTATCACGAAACATAAGCTCTATTTAAAGTCCATTGTATAGTGATTTAGTAGACCAGAAGCGGTCAATGTTCAGTAACCCAAACAAGTACAGCATACACTTGATAAGTCCACGAAATCTGTGAGGGTGTCTGGTGTAAGATCAAACCAGCCTTGGTAAACACAAGGTTTTGTAGGTCCATAATGTCTGGAATTTGCTATTATTAGTCACAAATATGAATTACTAAGTTCAAAGTAAAATAAAGTTTTTAAATGCCACTGCATTACAAAATTTCCTAATGTCTTCCCTTGTTTTTAGCTCCTCCGAGTTGTTGAATGCCTGGATCCCTCTCAGGTGAAAATTCTTTGGTGGTTCTGGTAATGTGTCATTCATATCATCATGCCATATGACCTGGGGGATAAAAAAAATATGTAAAGAAAACCATAAATAAAAAAAAATTCAGCTTATTTATCGAGCTACAATAATTATTTTATAATGATGAAAATAAAATATCATCAATACAGATATGTAAATATGTAAACCTCAGTTTTTTTTTTTTTTTTTTTTTTTTTTGTGTTTACGAAAATCTGCTGATTGGCAATAACACAAGAATTAGAAGCAGTAACAAGTAATTCTAGCGGTAGAACTAAATAAATAATATTTATACATAAACCTTTATATAATAAAGTATAAATGTAATACTTTTCTCTTATTTTATAACTATTCCCACATTTTAAGTTCTAAAAAATAAATAAATGAACAAATAAATGACGTAAAGATCGGTAAGACAAGTCAAAGCATGTTGGTTCAATACTTACATGTGAGTTTGGAAGTGTTGAAAACTTGAATTAAAACTAATATTTTCAGCAAAGTGTCTGAAGTAATGAGCTCCCAAGTTTCATCTTTGTCACTTGAATCAAGTTTATTTTCCTCTAAATAATCAGAATCTAAGTCCATTTTAGTGTAGTCGAATTGACTGACAAAACGTAAACAAATCAAAATGGCGTTCGGTGTGTCACCTGATAGCATTGTTTTATTTATGAGAAATTGTTGTTAGTAAAAATTGACAATTTTTTTTTAGTAGAAAGTATTTAGAAAGCATTTTTTTAAAATAGAAATGTTATACTAGACATAAAGTCACATTTTATTGTATGCCGTCTGTTGGGCTTTAATCCTTGCGTCAGCCTAAACCGTACACAGCTAGAGAATGAAATTTTGTTTAGCGGTTGTCTATCCTGGGTGTTTATATCTAGATATCCATGGCCAAGTGTACATCAAAAGTCCATTTCGCGATCTGACCTCTCAGGGCCAAAATATAAAGTTTCTTATACACCGTTTTTGCTTATATTTTAAATATAAATCATAAAAGTTAATCAAAGGGGCGTAATCATTATTTATCTTTGTAATACTTATTTAACATGATTACTTCCCTCTCTAAATTTATCTAAATCCATATGCGTGGAACCAATATTTATGGCTGTAACCCGGAAAAAAATACGGATTCCGTCCGAAAATGCTCTAAAATGTCCTTTGTCCGAAACGGAAAAAGACTTAAATTGCTTGTTTTATTATGAATAGCTTACTTCATATTTATTACTAATTACAGTCAATGCGTAATTAGTACTATTTTGCTAGTTGAAGATGAAGTTAATAAAATTAACCTCAACACCGTCAGGCTGTGGAGATAAAATTCGGAAGCCAGCTGACCTTCAGCTTGAAAGTTTAGGTGTCAAATTTAGCACCAACTCTTTAACCTCTGGAAACGTTCTCTTTTCCACCCCTACTCTTTACCGCTTCTGCTTTTTTATCTACAATATTCAGAACCGAATTTAATCATTGTGATTTAGAAGGGAGGCTGAAGTTTGTGCTTTACTAAGAACTTTTATTTCATAATTGCAAATATGAGTATACTTTGTTATATTTATATATTATGACTCTATGAAGTTACAAAAGAATACATTTATGCAACATTGTACTTTAGTTACTGTCTTAAGTTATCGGCTTTTCGATCAAACATTGTAATGCTACAAAATTACTAAAAGCAAACAAAATACTAGGTGCCCCACAGACAAAACTCTTATTTTTAAGACCGATCCTTTGGAAACTTCTCTTTTGCTTTTTCAGTGGGTCTGCCATAATGTGAAACTTGCACAAGGCATATTTTTTGTACAAACAAACACTTTGGATCAGCAAATAACAAACGATTACACTTAAATTTGTATTGTGGTAAGGTAATAAAGTAAATAACTTAAAGATCTTCTGTATATACTAGAACATAATAAAAGACAAAATTATCATGTCATTATGGCAAAAGAAATAATTCGATTTATTTAGGAATGTTATTGTAAAATGCATTAAATGTTACACCGCAAACATCAGGACTTTATCAAAAATAGTTTATCGTATACTGGAATAAGCTTAAATCTTAGCCTTCTAAAAAAATATAAAAATGGTTTTCCTATTATAAATGTACTGAATATTCCAATAAAAATTAAATAATTTAGCCATAAATTTATCTCGACCAATAGCATAAACGCCAAATCATAACTGAGATAGCCGTTAATAAGAAACTTACTCATTTTCAAACTACCCCTTACCCGAATAACAATAATTTCCATAAAGCACTTATGTGATAGGCTGAAAAAAATATCATTTTCCACGCCCATGCCATATTTCACCGTTAACTGACGTACGCTTGTCGGGTGTAAGGCAAAAAGTGAGTGTAGGACAGAGCCCTCATCAGTCAAAACCCCCACGGACCAAACACTTGCTGACATAACGCCCTATGTAATTTAATAGTAAATATTGAGAAAGCCTTTGTTTCTAATTCTGTTTATTTTTTTAAAAAAGGCAAAATTTAGAAAAATAATTATCACCCATTTAAAACTATAATCAAAGGATCATGGGTTCCATTGAATGTACAGCCGTTTCTAAATATGCTATGTTTATTAATGCATTGCTTTTGGATGTACTTTCAGAATTTTGATTAATGGCGAGAATCATGTTTTTATGTTTGATAAAAAAAATACTGTCGAAATAATAATTTGCAAATTAAAGTAAAAAGAAATATTTTACGACATTGTTTGTTAAAAAACTTAATGCTGACGAACATTTAGTTTGCACTCGGCGGATTGGTTTATTTTTAAACAAATACTGAGAATATATTATTGAGCACTCTGTGACTTTTGAATTACCTCCCGTGGTTTTAAAAAAAAAAAGAAAGAAATTTTTTAAAATATAATAGACGTCATCCCCCAGGCATAGCATACGCCGCCATATCAATCAATATAATTACTGTTATTATTTTTAAGAAAACAGCAATCAAACAAAACAACAGGCTGACATCTTGGGAGAAAATACATGGTATGCAAATTTGAACTTTGACCTATCATGTGCAGACTTAATGGTCACTATCTGGTTGTCACGGGTTGTGATTAATTTGTCCGAAACCATTCCCAATTGGTTCAGACCCTTGACTCACCCGGCCACACCCTAATAAAAAGATTAATACGTATCTATAATACAATGTATAGTAGTATACGTTCCAGTTTTCCCGCCCACCACCCTTTTTACCCCACCCCCGTGATTGCGTCACATCGCAGGTGGTCAGCATGAAGCGGGAGCTGAGGAATGTTATATAGGGGTGATACATTCCTCGCGGGATTCTCTCTGACCGCTCGGCTCCTGTTCAAATGCCGACAAAGGATAGATGTCCAGTTACTCTTGTCTTTGTCGGTGCAATATCTTCTCCCCCCATCTAAGGGGGTAGTTAGCTTCACCCCCCGATTGACAGGGAAAGGAGCGTAGCTAATTGATTGGCTAGAAGTCATATGTAAGAAAGTGTGTGAGTAACGAAAGATAGTTTTTCTGGACATTCGACTGAGGGTCCTGGTAGCGACCAGTCGATTCGACTGAGTGCTCTGTGAGAAGAGAGTCGATTTATGTGTCTGATTGAGAAGAAATGGAAATGCCTACTGACCATTCATTTATACTTGGATTTATTATTTTTGCACTGCATTTTGGATTATCTTTGCTCTATGATTTAACAGCCACCAGATCCTATTTACGGACTGGTGCCTTTGTGTAAAGTATTATATATTGTTGTTGTTACACAAGACTTGTCGAATTGATTATCGTCCTTTATTGTACGTCTAATTACTGGTAGACACACAAATAGAAATACGGGTCATCACTGGGTCGGCCATCATACTTCTAGATACAAGCCAAGAATACCCTCATAGGGATCCTCAACACTGGTACCTTCCAGCAACTTGTTTTTTATTTTATTGTTTAGCAAGATTTTAGTCAATTATTTGGATACCTTGAACTGCCAGACTTAATTTTTCTCTTTATTGGTTAGATATATTTTAATGCCTTTTTTTAAGATCAGGATTTTTTTCTTTAAATTGTAATTTTTTATTTCAGCTGCTAACAAACATATTGGGGGGGGTGTTTTTAAATTTTCTTTGCTTTTTATTTTGGTTCGCTTTGTGTCTGCCTCAATCCACCCTTTCCCCCAGCACACTATAGTGTTGTTTTGATGTAACATGTATTTTTTTCATTTAGGTCATGCCAGTCTCCATATTACCTGTAGGTAGCTGTTGTGTATTTTTTAGACTAGCTCAAGACAGCTTAACTTTCTTTCTTCCTACACTTTTCAGTACAGATTTAATATTTTTGTAATGCGTACATATTCTAATACAGTTAACTTTTGTAATGCGCCATAAATATTTATGATTTTTCTTAATTGGGAATTTTCCTCAAAACAGCATCACAAAGAAATCAAAACAAAAGATGTCACCATATCTAATATTTTATTGTCTACACTTCAGCGTTGAATGTGGTCTCTTGGCCCACTTTGTAGCCTAATGGTAGCGCCGGCCTCCATAGCATTTTCACATCTTATCTATATTTATACACCATTTTTTTAAATTCTAAAATTGGAAATCAGTTCAATATTGCTTTATTCTTCACACATAGTCGTATTGTTAAATGTGTTTTATTATTTTTTACAATAATCCAGTTGATATGATAATGTTATTTTATGTGCAACATTCCCTCATTTTCCGCGACTTGGGATAAATGAAATAGTTTCTTAGTTAGAGCATATAAACATATGATTACGACAAATAATACTGTTTTTAAAATTACTGGAGCTGTCTAGACGCGATAATATTTTTAAACCACTATTGTTCTCGTATTGCTTAATATATTCCTAAATAAAAGGACAAAACGTAGTATTAGAAATTTAAAAAAATCTGGTTTTATAAAAAATTTGTTGAATGATAAATGCGTCTTGCTTGCTTTGAGGTATTCGGGAATTCCACAAACGCGACTAATCTATCTAGATATATATAGCATTGCGTCTTGCTGGCTGGTGTACCGCATGGTTGGGCGAAGAAGAGAATCTCTATACTTATAAGACGCATCTGTTGTCTGTCTGTCTGTCTGTTTCATATAACTCCAAGATCCAGACAATCAAATAACGTGAAAGTTGTTACACATACACATAATTACAGGAAGGTTACAGGACAGGTTTCGTTTCATCTTGATGGGTAGTTTAATTTTAATTAATTTTTTTATTTTAGTATTTTACTATATTAAAAGTAATCTCGACGGCGCCATAAATAAAATTCCTCTGTGACGTCATTTCCCGATGATTGAATAGAACTTGCGCGCTGGTGCTGTATAGTTCCCTTGTGCTGCGAAGAATTGTTGTTGTTTTTTCATGCTCCCTGATATGTACAGTTTAAGGAAGGTAAAGAAAGGAATGAAGAAGGATTTTAAAAGTATTGTGAAGCCATAATAATAAGTATATATATATATATATATATATATATATATATATATAGTGAGAGAGAGAGAGAGAGAGAGAGTGAGGGAGGGGAGGGAGAGATAAAGAGACAGAGAGAGAGGGGGGAGAGAGGGGAAAGGAGGGGGTAGGAGGGAGGGAGGGGAGAGAGAGGGAGGGAGGAGATGAGACAGGCGGGAGAGAAGGAGGGAGAGAGAGGGAGATGAAAGAAGGCAGGAGGGAGAGGGAGATGGAAAAGGGGGAGCAGGGGGAGAGAAAAGAAGGGAGGAGAGGGGGTAGGGAGGGAGATAGAGGGGAGGAGGGAAAGAGTGGGGAGGGAGAGAGAAAGGGTGAGGTGGAAGAGAGGGAGAGAGAGGGAATGAGGGAGGGATGAATGGGGAGAGAGAGTTGGGAGAGAGGGAGGGAGAGGGAGGGAGGGAGAAAGGGAGAGAGAGAGAGAAGGGGAGAGGGGGAGACCTTGGGAGAGGGAGGGGAAGGAGAGAGGGAGAGAGGATGGGAGAAATGGGAGGGGAGTGAGAGATAAAGAGAGAGAGGGGGCAGGGAGGGAGAGAGGGGGAGGAGGAGGAAGGGAGGGAAGGTGGAGAGAGGGGGGGACGGGGTGAGAGAAGGGAGGGAGATAGGGGAGAGAGGGAGATGGGAGAGTTAGAGAGGTAAGGAGAGGGAGGGAGAAAGGGAGGAGGAAGAGAGAAGGGAGAGGGGTAAGGAGAGGGAGGGGAGGGAGGGAGAGAGAAGGGGAGGGAGAAAACAAAAGGTAAACAGAAAACCTTATTTTAAACCCGGGCAAAGCCGGGTACTTACAACTTAGTTATATATAGAAGATGTGATGTATATATAAAAATGCCAAAGTAATTTACTGCAAATTCTGTGTACTTTTCAAGGCAACTGGTAAGTGACGAACTTTCGGAGTTATTAACTACGGCTTGAATCCTATTCACATTTTTTATTTATAGGCTATAGATTAAAGATTGGTCGACTTTTGCATAATTGTTTACTTACAGACTTTTAGTCTTTTTTACAAAATATTTACAAAGCAATATTTAATTTTCTAAATATTATAATATGATACCTGATAACTTTATACAAATTTGGCATAATTTTCTTTTTATCTTATGGAATCGATTATCAAAATGAATTTGTTGCTCAAGAATTTGTACGACTATGTTTGCGTTGAAAAATTGTCGATTAGCCTATTATTATCGTTTTCGTTTGAAGATAATAGAATGCTATCTGTTGTATTAAAATAACAATAATTTGAATGGTTGTTGAGGACCCCTATGAGGTATCTTTTGGCTTGTATCTAGAGAAGTATGAGGTCTGACTGAATTGGTACTCGTATCTCTATTTGTGTTTCTGCCACTCATTGTCTCACCAGTAATTAGTCGTACAACACGGGACGATAATCAATTCAACAAGTCTTGTATGACAACAAAAATGACTATTTATTTACATAAAGGCACCAGTCCGTAGCATGATCCTGCTGGCTGCAATTATAAAGCAAACGTAATCCAAAAATGGTAAAAATAATAAATCAATATAAATGAATAATCAAAGGGACGTTATTTCGATATAACTCTCTCTCTCTTTCTCTTCTCTCTCTCACTTGATCGACTCACCCTCTCTCCCACGAGACCCTCAGTCGAATCTCGACCTGTCACTCCTAGGACCCCCAGTCGAATGCCTATCAAACTATCTCTAATTGCTCACATACTTTTACACATGTGACCCCCCTGACCAATCATTCATCTGGCATCTTTCCCTGTCAATCAGGTGGTGGAGCTAACTTCCCGCCTTAGATGGGACAGGGGGGGGATCATGGAGGTGGAGGGACGTCATACCGACAAAGACAAAAGTAACTGGACATCTGAACGGGTTCTTCCCCTTTTGAAGATAGCCGACCCGAAATTCGTGGTCAGAGAGAATTCCGAGCGGAATGTAACGTCTTTCTGCCAACCGTTGCTCGGTTAGCCGGCCTCGCTCTTCATCTGAGTTCCGCTGGCCACCTGCGCTATGACGTAATTACGCAGTTGGGGGTAGGAATGAAGGGTGGGAGAACTGGAACGTATACTACTGTGCATTGTATAATATCATATTAATATTATTAGGGGGTGGCCGTGCAGGTCAAGGGTTGGAATAAAGTGGGAATGGTTTCGCCAAATTACTCACAACCCATGACAATGGTAAAATGTTATTACTAGCTGCACCCTGCAAAACCTTTGCATAGAGTTATATTCCCTTAAGTTTGATCAGTAGGCTAGGTTATTTTTGATCAGATATTATATATATATATATATATATATATATATATATGTATATATATATATATATATATATATATATATGTGTATATATATATATATATATATATATATATATATATATATATATATAAAGGGTGCCACTAAAAAAATCTGAGTTTTTATCTTGCCACCCCAAAATGTGTTAGTAATGTTATAAGAATAAAATTGGCAAAATTTGAATGTTTTCTGATAATATTTATTGGTAGCTCAAAAGTGTAAAGTTTTGCAATAAACAATGTTGCGCGACATTACCATACATTAATCCTGCTGTATTACAAAAAAATCAAGTAATTTGAAGACACCTATCGCTGTAAAAGAGAACAAACAACTGTTTTGTACATAGCAACAGAATAATAACTTTCAGAACCTTCAGCTAATTAACATAAAGAGTCATTTCCACATAGTTCAGATATGTCTTCAAGTCCAAGTAATGATATTCTAGCTGCAGCTGGGACAGTTATGGTGGACTTGTTAGCATTAGGAAAGTCACGACGGTGTTTCTCTACTACTTTTAACAAAAATTGTTTCTGTTCCTCTTGATTGGTTAGTACTCCGTTGAATGCTTGACTCAGGGCCACTCCACGCTCGGCTGCATCATTGACGACTTTTAAACTCGCAACTTTCTTTTGGCCAACAATGTAGTTGTTATAAGTGGCCCATGTGTCTTGATCCGTGGTAAGGATATTTTGTGGTATGTTCAAAGCTGTGAAAAGTTTTCTGGTGTGTTGCGATACAAAATCAGAAAGTTTATTTTGTTGTAATCTAGAACAGAAGGCTATTCTGTTGTTGTCTTGTTAAGTGCTGCAACCATGACTAACTTCATTTCAGATGAAACATCATTGTCGAAAAATACAAAACCTACCAATTTCCTCCAAATACCACGAGTGTTCAGAGAATGATTTTATTGCTGCTTTGGCAACGGTGTCATTTGTTTCCTTGTAGTTCTCCAATTGTTATACTAGCTGCAAATCTCTTCGGGGGAGCAGATGTAGCACATGATGATGAATTCAGGTAGACCTTAAGTATCAAGGTGTTGAAGTGACCCAGTGATGACAATTCACGTGCGGTAAGTTGGCCTGAGAACGCCAAATGAGCATCTTAAGGCTGGAAATCAGTTTTGCCATGAGCCGGTGAGGAAGCTTCAGGAGCCAGAATCTTTCCATCTGCATCCTGACTGCACATAGAAAAGAAAGTGACAGTTGCAGAAGCTCACGATAATCATCTCACTAGGCTAAAACACTGTTAGCTGATGCTGGATTAAGTTAATGAGTTCATCCGGAACTGGATTGAGAACAACTGCAATTAATCTACATCCATTCCCTTGCATACATTGTGTCAAGTGAGCCCCAATATTTACCAATCTCTGGAATAAATTGATATTTGGTCCACTAGATGGACCAATCAGTGAATAAACACCTTTACCACAATGAGTTCCATTATATAGCGCCTGCACGCTAAGCTGATCAATTCTCTGCCAAGTTTCTTCTCCAGAATGGAGACAACTTGTAGTAAAATTATAGCATAACAAAAGAAAAAATAGGGGTGGGACATTGTAACTTGAAAAAAAATTCCCTTTACGTTGAGTGGCACCCTAATATATATATATATATATATATATATATATATATATATATATATTCTCCTCTCACCGCCCCCTCTACACCGGCAGTTGAAATTTCCCCCTCCCAACCAAGTGACCCATGTTACGTAACCGAAGTTCATGGTCAAGCCAAGCTACCAACACTTTGATGCCTGTAGTGACAGTGTATAGCAAGCGTGATCACTTTTATTAATTTAAGTTAGAAATAAGTAGTAGATAGTAGATCAGAGAAAAGATGCACTAGTATGGTGCTGACAGGCTTAATAAATAGACTTAGTTCGGTGTCGTTGGTTCTAATAGAAGTAGTTTTGTTGTAGATAGAAGTAGCTAAAGAGAAGTAAATTGTTATTAAAGTTCTATTAAAGTATGTAGTATATAGTGTACTACACTGAGAACTGTTTCATATATTAGTCTTGTAACAAGTAACGTAACATACTATTTGAGTTCCAAAACTGACGTTACATATGTGGTGAGCTTATAAAATCACCGTAACATATTTGGCGAGCCTGCCTTCAACTTATAAAATCACCGAAACAATATATATTCTACAGTTTTTATACTCCATATTCCTAATACGACCAGCTATGTTAGATTCATTGTCAGCTTCTACGATTGACCATGGTGACCTTATGGAATGGCAGGGAAACATCGACACTGATCAGAGTGTGAAATGCGAGCAGAGAGTACTTTTGATATTTGTTAGCTCTAGGAATAGAGTCCCAGAGGTTAAGGGATGCTAGGCATAGATTCTAGAAGTTTGAGAATGTCCAGGCATAAATTTCACTAGGGCTCTGACCAGGATCGATAGTCTTTTTAGCCTACCACTCGGTTGCTATAGTTTGCCAACTCTAATTTTTGAGACATTATATATGATATTATTTGTTGAGTGGTTGAATTCATTCATATGTCTAGAATGTACGGTGATTTAAGCAATTAAACCTTACTTATTTTTCTACAGCTGAGGACAGAGTCTCATGAATTGATATTTACAATTCATTGTACAGTACACAGTATCAGCACGGTATGTGTTTATAGAATCATACATTACCACCATTGTATTCCCCGAAATATAAATTACCATCATGATGGTGTTCATAGAATTATATATTATACCATTATACCACTCATATTATTGTCATATAAGTATAATCTACTAATTGTGATGTATACTGCATCCAATTCATTCATTAATTCATTGCCCTTCACCCATGGCAGGTAAAGTCCACCAACAACAGATCTCCAGAGTCCTTTGTCATCTTCTCCAGCTGGTTCCAGTTGTCTCCATTCTTTATGGTGTCCGCTTCAGTCTCGACGCCAGGCATTTCTTGGGCGGCCTTTCTTCCGTTTACTTTGGGGTTCCACCTCAGTATCTGCCTTGTGACAATAGCTGGTTTTGCGTAAGGTGTGTCCTATCCAGCCCCATCACTCTTTCTGATCTCTTCTTCAGCTGAGAGTTGGCAGGTCTTTTAGAAAAGGCTGACATTGCTGAATAATGGTGTCACAGCAGCTTTATTTGGGGGATTCTTCTGACGCAGCTGTTGGTAAAGGTTTGGTTTCCTTAGTGGTCTTAATTATCTTACACGTTTCCGCTCTATACAGCAGGACTGATTTGACGTTGGTGTTAAAAGGAGTCGAATCTTGATGACTAAGGACAACTCTCTGGAGGACCAGACATTCTTTAGCTGCATGAAGGCGGCTCTAGCTTTACCAATTCTTGATTTGACGTCTGCATTTGGGCCCACCCTCCTGATCGATAACACTCCCCAAGTAAACGAAGGACTGCACCTCTTCCAACTGTCTCCTTGTAGTTTGACAGGATTTGTGCTGGTGGCGTTAATTTTAAAATCTTGGTTTTGTCTTGGTTTATATTGAGGCCAACCTCGAACGCTGCGGCTTAGACTTTTCTGTCTTCTCCTGCATCTTTTGTTGGCTGTGGGAGAGGAGGGCATGATCGTCTGCGAAGTCTAGGTCGTCAAGCTGGCTCAATAATGTCCACTGAATTACATTTCTTCGTTCTCTTGTGGATTTCTTCATGATCCAATCAATTGCAAGAAGAGAAAGGAATGGTGACAACAAGCACCCTTGTCTGACACTAGTTTGCACCTGGAAGCTTTTTGTGAGCTGTCCTCAATGGATTACTCTGCAGGACATACCATTGTAAGAAATTCTTTATAATGTTAACTAGATTTGATGGGATTCCATAGTGTTGAAGGAGCTTCCAGGGGTATCTCTATCTATACTGTCAAACGCCTTCTCAAAGTCCACAGAGTTGACATACAATGGTGAGTTCCACTCCATTGACTGTTCAACTATGATGCGAAGTGTTGCAATCTGATCCGTGCATGATCTGTTTTTGAAAGCCTGCCTGCTCATCTCGCAGTTGTGGGTCGACTGTTTGCTCACCCTCTCTAAGAGAATTATTTTAAAAACCTTGCCTGGTACAGAGAGTAATGTGATACTCATGTAGTTGCTGCAGCTGCTGAGGTCACCTTTTTTTGGAAGCTTGACAAGGTAACCTTCCTTCCAGTCTGCTGGCATGTCTTCTTCGTCCCAGATCCTCCAAAGAGGGTATAGCATCTCTAGTGATGTATTCAAATCTGTCTTTAGTGCTTCTTCCTGGGAATGTCATCTGGTCCAGCTGCTTTTCCATTTTTCATCATGGTGATGGCTTTCCCGATCTCCTCTCTTGTGGGCTTTTCTCAGCTGGTTGGAGATCATTTGGATGGTTCAATGTCATAGGGGTTTGGAGGTGCTGGTTTATTCCAGGAGGTCCTCAAAGTGTTCAACCCATCTGTTTAACTGTTTATAGTTTTCCCTGCTTGTCTATGACAGGTCTTTCTGGCTTGTTCATCTTCCCTAGTCTCTTGGTTATGCTGTATAGCATTTTATGTCCCCGCTATAGGCTGCCTGTTCTGCCTCCGCTGCCCATTTCTTCACATAGTTTTCCTTGTCGGTCTAATACTCTGCTTCTGCATATTCTTCTTGAGCTTTACCTTCTTTGGACCCACTGTATCTTTGCATAACGATCTTAAATTTATTTCACTTTCTGCCACATATTGACTTCATTGTATTCTTCTTCTTCAACCAATTCTTGAAGCACTTCATATTTATTCTTCAGCACTAAGTTGAACTGTTCTTTTGATTTAGGGTCTTTCAGCAGGTTAATGTTGTATTTGACTCTTCTGTCTGATATGCTGTTGAGAATTCTCTTTAGTTTCAGTTTAACTCTTGCTACTACCAGGTGATAATCCGATGCTAGCCTGCCCATCTTTTCACTCTTACATCTTGTACTGACCTTTTAAATTTTGTGTTGATGCAGATATGATCGATCTGGTTCTCAGTTGTGTTGTCTGGAGATATTCATGTATTCTTGTGTATCCTTTTGTGAGAAAAAGATGCTTCCCCCGATGACCATATTGTTTAGTGCACAAAAGCCAGCAAATCTCTCTCCATTTTTCATTCATTACCTCTAGAGTATGAGTGCCCATGACTTATTCATATCCAGTGTGGTCGGTCCTATCTTGGCGTTGAGTTCCCCATGAGGATTGTGAGATTCTTTTTTGGGAAATTCTCTAGAAACTTTGGAGTCTGCTGTAAAACTGATCTTTATATACTCTTCGTTGTGTCGTTTGTAGAGTGCATAACACTGGATTATATTCGTTTTATCTTCTTCTTCTTTGTACGGAAGGAAGCAGTTATGTCACTCGATCCAGTGCTTCCCATAATCTCTGTGCCTGTTTGGATAGCATAAGTCCCACCCCTATGAGTGGGGTGCGTCATTCTCTTTATGTCCAGAGTAAAGCAGCAGCTCTCCTGATATAAGTCGTCTCTGTCCAACTTGTGTCCGCCCTGCACTGATGCCTAAGAAGATCAGGCTGCTTTTCCTCATCTGCTACCATGTGCCATCTTTCCTGACTCAAACATGGTCCTGACATTCCGTGTGCCGATGGCGATTTTCCTGGTTGTCAGAAGGTTAGTCGGCTTTGTGGCTTGCTTTCGGCACCAGCACAATAGCTTCATAGGTCTTCGTGATGAAGAGCCTTCTTCTCCAAGTTTCTAAAATTTCTGATTTCTCTGCTGCTCGTATTTTTGGCAGGAAAGGGTGTTTTTTGAAGGATGGGGTTGCTGGCCGCCCAACCCTCCTGCTTTTTCAGCCGGGCTTGGGACCGTCCTTGGTGGAGTTAATTACATACAATTATAGAGTAATAAAAAGGATCAATGCTTATTGTATCATGATATTCAATCAAAATAAATTTAAATCTCTTGAATACATTTCTATTCATTGAAGAGAAATAAAAAAATTAATATATCCCTTTTTTTCTTTAAATATGTAAATAAATTCCACCTAGGAAACACAACATTATGTCACAAAAACACACCAAAACGACACTATTTAAAATATTGACACAAAAACCCCGTTATGACACTACAACACACCATAATGACTTCACAACACACAATAAGTTATAAAACAGACAATCATATCACTAAAACACACAATATCGAGTTTAAACTCATTATAATGTATGATATTTAAACACACATAATGCCCCTTAAACACATAAAATGACATAAAAACACCATAATTATACAAAAAGAATGCTCCATTATGATATCAAAATACACAATTGTGTCTATAAAACTAACTATAGCCAAACACAATAATATCGACACAGAAACACATCCTTCGTGAAAACAAAAACACATCATAATGTCATTAAAACAAACCATCCTACTAATAAAACAGCTATCTTGTCCTACTAATGACAGCTATCTTATCCAACTAATAAAGCAGCTATCTTGTCCTACTAATAAACCAGCTATCCTGTCGTCAGTCCGTCCTGTAAGGGGAAAGCCGCGACTGCTAAAATTAATATATGACGTCCGATGGTACATTTTTTTTGCTGAATGGGAGCGCCGTCGCTATAAATAAATAATCCTCTATGACGTCAGTTCCCGATAAGGTGCTGTATTGTGCCTTTGTGGTGCAAATGGCATAATAAAAAGTTATTTTTTACTTTTCAGTGCATTTTTATAAAACTTTTTTTTAACGCTTTTGTTTTGATTTTAACATTGATAGAATTAATGGCCAAAAGTTTTTTTTTTTTTAGTTTTTAATAGGACAGCTGTACAAAATATTCATACTTAATTAATAGCAGTCCTTGATAATAAGTCGACCACAGTTTTTTGTTTTTTTTTCAAAGAAAAAGGAGAATACAAACATAACTTTTTTACATTGAACGAATTGACGAAATCTGTAGGGGAATACATTTCATTTATTACCTAAACTATTTATTCTTTGCACACAAAAAAAAAAATTGACAAGATTTATAAAAAAATAAATACATTATACATTGAATATTATATAAAATGTTACTATACCAACTGCATTTTCCAATCGATTATTGTCGTCTTCTTTGCCGTACAAAATGTGACACATCACACGCTATCGGTCAAACAAGGCAATTGACATAATTGTATTATCCTTCAAATATAGAAAATAATGCCACAAAATGAAGACACATTTTAAGGGCAGGCAGAAGGTAAAAAAGGAGAGGATTGTATTCCTTATAGGAGGACTGTATTCCTTACAGGAGGACGGTATTCCTTACAGGAGGACGGTATTCCTTATAGGAGAATTGCATTCATATAGGAGGACTGTATTGCCTTACAAGAGGACGGTATTCCTTACAGGAGGACTATATTCCTTACAGGATGACGGTATTCCTTATAGGAGGACGGTATTCCTTATAGGAGGATTGTATTCCTTTCAGGAGGACGGTACTCCTTACAGGAAAGATTGTGTTCCTTACTGTATTTTCAGTGCATTTTTATAAAATATTTTTTAATGCATTGTTTTGATTTTAACATTGATAGAATTAAGGGCAAAACGTAACGGGTGAGATAAATTAGCATCCATATCAGCTAATGGTGTTTAGTTTGGTTTGGTTAGTTGGTTTTGCTTTGGTTGGTTGGTTTGGTTGGTTATTTGGTTTGGTTTGGTTGTTTAGCGTTGACAGGTAAAAAACGTAATTTGTGACCTATAAAATGTAGGTCATTTCTGCACGATAGGAAAGGTGGCATAAATCAGCACCTAATTAACCTAATCAAATGTGTTAAAAATTCAGTAGTTTAATTGATTTCCAGGGTACAATTTATCTATCTATATTGCAAGCCATCATGACGTTCGTTGTCTGTCACGAAAAGCTCAGTGCGTGCATCAAGATGGAGGCATAAACAATTCAAGAAGATGGAAGAAACATTTACTGTTTTAACATGTATGATCCGGCTCCCAACTGGCCGGCCGGAATAAGATGACTCCTACTTGGCTGCCAATAATGACATTGGACGAGCCTGTATGGTGGCGAGGTGACCAAAAACCCTACATTAACAGACGGCTTTTACATTAGCGAAAGCCTATTAGCAATCACAATGTAATACTGTTTTCGACCGGCACAATAATCACCAAGGGGCAATTAAGCGATCTTAGGAAAAGGTAACACAATATCATGCCAAATTTTTTTTTTTATTTATTTATTTATTTTTTTCTTTTTTAACGCCGCCATTGCCAGCATGGTAGGGTGTAGTGTGCCTACCACACCAGCATTGTTGGCGGCGCTGATGCCTCTGCCGTCCCTACAGAGCGGCGGGGTGAATGTGCCCGCTATCATCTGCAGGGACAGCAGAAAGATGGGTTTTAATCCTTGCCCAAACTGATCAGACGAGCAGGGTGTGTGTACTGCCGATCGGCCAGAATGGCAAGGAAAAGGGGTTTTTCCTGCCACTCGGACAGAGGGGAGGGTGTAGTGTGCCTGTACCCCCAACCCGAAATGGCAGGCTGCGCAGGTGTGCTTGTGAGTGGGACGGAGTGGAAGGGTGTTGTGTGCCGACCACATCCGTCACTACGCCAGCTGTGAATACTGCGGTCAGAGTAGTCCTCACTGACCACAGTACCACCACCCTCGCAAGTAATGGGTTTTCTGACTAGAGAACCCCTATGATCCATCCCCGTGGATCATGGTATCTCTCAGGCCAGGAAGGAGAGTTTTATAAGTTCTCTCCGATAGAAAGTAAGCCAAAATATTTTATGATTTTTTTCATAAATACTCGCCGAGCCGTTGCATAGGTCTTTGCATATCCTACAATATTGTAATATATCTATGGTGTTCAATTTGTTATCAATGAGAAGCGATCATAAAAGAAATATTGACAAAAATCGTTCAATTAATATTCTATATTTTTTTTCTACAATCTAAATTTTAAATCAAACGAATTTTGTATTATGGATACCTCAATATAATGTAATATTTATATTGTCTACTAGTTATCAAAGGCCCGGTACCCGGACCGGCGAGTGAGCACACAGTTGGAGTTGAAAATGGTGATATATATTTTAGCGCGTTAACAATCAGTCTATATCAGAGGTGTGCGGATCTTGAAATTTAGCGTCCGCGTCCGTCCGCGGATTTCTATCAATGATCCGCGTCCGCAGAATCTTACAACATTGGTCCGCAGTCAGTCCGCATTGCTGAAATTTAGCTGTTTAAATGACTTGAAATTTTTATGGTAACGCTAAAGAAGATCCGCGTCAGTCCGCGAGTCCGCAACTTAACCATACGAAGCATCCGCTGTCAGTCCGCTGATTCGGAAAAATCTGCGGATCTGCGTCCATAGCGGAATCGTCCGCTGTCCGCTCATCTCGGTCTATATACTTGCAGTGGCCCCAAGGACATGAACAGATTATTGTAGCCAAAATACATTTAGAATATGGACACCTAATAATACATCAAATAAAATTCATATGTTAAATAGTTCCTCCCAAAAAAAATAATCCTCACTATGGGTAGACATAAACAACAACTCTTAAAATCATATTCCTTCATAATATTTTAATGGACTCCCTTTCCAAACAGTTATTCATTTAATGTTTTATGATGTTCAACATGGCGTATTTAAAAAAAAAAAGAGACGTGAGTGAGTGCTTATGTGTTAAGCAAAACACATGTAAGGTGGTTTATTTACTGTTTTACATTGTAGCATAGTACAATTAACTAAGAAAAATTGCCGACCCGGCAGTGCAGAACCTAGGGATTTACGGGCCCGGTGGCTTGGCCTCTTTGGGGGCTGCCCCTGCATTTTGGCATGAGATAATTTTTGACGCTTCTCAAGCTTGGTCCCGAGAAGAAAGAATCGTTGTGTAGCTTTAGCTGACCTTCAATTAAAAACATAGTATTACATCAATGAAGTTGAGGCCGCAGACGCAGAAAACATTAGGCCTCTTAAAAAAGAAAAGACATATCAAAGCTTTCAACATTATAGTTCTGTGAAGCCAATGCCGAACCAAGGGATTTTAGGCATCTTCAGGAACCACTACATTTTGACATGAGATTATGTACTTAATTTTTATTTTAAAAAATATTTTGGGGGCCCTCCTCAAGCTGGGCCCCCTCCATGCACCCTCTGTGTGAAGCCCCCATCATAAATGATTAGTTTGCATTGTAAACATTGTGTACGGCGCTACTCAAACTCAACCCTTATTCATTTCATTCATGTGACGTAAGTCAAAAAATGAAAAAAAAAAAGTGACGTATTTAAGGTTAGTAATAAAGGGAAATAATTGTACATTAGAAATAGACATATTTTAGAAATAATAACAATTTAAACAATATAAATAATACATTATATTGAGGTATCCATAATTTTGGTTTAAAATTGAGATTGTGAAACATAACACAGAATATTAATTGAACGATTTCTGTAAATATTTCTTTTACGATCGCTTCATTTAATAACTAATTAAACACCATAAATTTAATACGTTACTGTGAGATATAGATAAAGCCTTTGGAACACTTTTCGTTTTAAATTTTGTTTCGGACAGTATCACATATTTTGGCATGATTTTTGTGTTACCTCTCCAAAGATCGCTTGCTTGCCCTTTGGTAATGATAGAGGCGGTCGAAAACCGTATTGCATTGTGATTGCCATTTTGGCATTCATGATCTTACCTGACGTATGTTAGTGTGCGGTGTTTTGTCACCTCGGCACTAAACATATGGCTGGTCAATATCAATTCTGGCAGCCATGTAGGAGACTATTCTTACTCGGCTGGCCAGTTGGTAGCATGATCATGCATGTTAAGAAAACAGTAAATGTTTCTGCCATCTTTGAATTGTTTATGCCGCCATCTTGGATGAATTGTTTATGCCGCCATGTTGGATGACAGACGGATGTCGCGATGACGGAACGGAAGAGCGATGACAGACGGATACCGGAACATATGATGTAAAAAACTTGTATTATAGATGTCTATTTCTAATAAACAGTTTTTTCCCTTTATTACTAAAATACGTCACAATATATTTTTTTTTTTGCATTTTTTACTATTACGTCATATGAGTGAATTGAATAAGGGTTGAGTTTGGTAGTGCCGTACCCAATGTTTATAATGCAAACTAACCCATTTATGATGGGGGCTTCGCACAGAGGATATGTGGAGGGGCCCCAGTTTGAGGAGGGCCCCCAAAATATGTAGTGGCTGCAAGAGGTCTAAATCCCTTGGTTCGGCATTGGCTTCACAGAACTATAGTGTTGAAAGCTTTGATATGTCTTTTTGCGGCATAACTGGATTGATGGAATATTTTTTTAATTGAAGGTCAGATAAAAGCTGCACAACGATTCTGTCTTTCCGGTTCTCAGCTTAAGGGTTGCCAAATAATTTTTCACGTTAAATATTAATTTCGTTATCTCATGTCATCAGTGTCCGAATGTCAAAATTAAGAGGCCTCTGACGAGACCAGGTCCCATAGGGCCCAAAATCCCATAAGTTTGGCACTGCCAGGTTGTGGTAGTATCTAATATATTTCTCAATTGCGATATGTTGTGCTTATACTACAATGTGTATAACAATAAGTAAACCACCTGCTAAACATAATGCGTTTTGCTTAACTTACAGACACTCACTCACGTCTCTCTTATTTTTTTAACTACGTCATGTCGAACATCATAAAACATAAAATGAAGAACTGTTTGAAAGGAGTCCATTAAAATATTATGACGGAATTAAGATTTATCAACGCTAAGATGTTGTGTGCGCAAATTATGTAGGCTATAGTTGGATGTTAGATTTAACGTTTAATAGTCGGGGTTACTTTTGTTAAGCTTCTTAGCCCATAATAAGGATTATTCTCTTTGGAATGAGATTTAGAAAGTATTATCGCAACGACGGGAGCCCCAGAAAAATCTTTTTTACATTAAATATTAAGTACATTATGTCATGTCTACATGCAGGGGCCCCCAAACAGGACAAACCCCAAATCCCTAGGTTCGGCACTGGCTTCACAGAACTATAATGTTTAAAGCTTTGATATTTCCTTTTTTTTTTTTTTTTTTAAGAGGCCTGATATTTTCTGTGTCTGCGGCCTCAGCTGGATTGATGAATATTATTTTTTTAATTGAAGCTCAGATAAAAACCACACAAAGATTATTTCTCCCCGGGACCCGGCAACAGTGCCAAAAATTATCTCACGTCAAAATGCAGGGGCGCCCCCAAAGTAGGCCAAGCCCACCAGGCCCCCCAAATCCATAGGTTCGGCACTGACTGGTTGGCAATAATTTTTAGTTAATTGTACTATTTTCACAATGTGCATAACAGTAAATAATCCACCTTCTAAACATGTAGCGTTCCAGCACCACAGCACTCACTCACGTCTTTCTTTTTTTAAAATACGTCATGTTGAACATCATAAAACATAAAATAAAGTACTGTTTGGAAAGGGAGTCCATTAAAATTTATGAAAGGTAGTAGGTTGAAATTTAATCATCGGGAGTTGACTATGTTTACCCATAGTGAGAGTTATTTTCTTTGGGAGGAACTATTTAACATATGAACTATATTTGACGTACTATTCTCAAATGTATTATGTCTACAATAATCTGTTCATGTCCTTGAGGCTACTGTGAGTATATAGACTGATTATTAACACTCAAATATATATATATATCACTACTTTCAACTCCAACTTAGTGCCTACTCGCCGGTCCGGGTACCGAGCCTTTGTTTACTAATTAATAAAAAAATAATTCTCCACTTTGAATTCCGTGTTAATAGATCCTATTAAGAAGACAGTAAGAAAAAATTTGTGCACAATATACATTTGCGGCGAAATGTTTTGCTGTATAAGTGCACGATGGCATCGAGCCATGCTTTAGATGCAATTGGTAGACCATTAAGAGATGTTGCTCAGACCGGCTATTTACTAAGTTTTTGTTATGCACTTGGAATTCCGTGTTAATAGTTCCTATTAATTCTCATATTAACCATTTATTGAGATAAAACTTTTAATTGCGAATGCAACTGGCAACTAACAGTAAGGATATAAAATCAGTATAGTGACACTAAAACACACCATAGTGACAATTAAGGCTGCTGATTAAACTGCGTTAATTTGCGATTAACGCGTCGAAAAATTTTGCGATTACAATTTTTAACTCAACACCCAAATGCGTTAATTTGACCAAAATACTTAAGTTCCAAGAAATCGATAAATAACGATATATCACTCAACAATTTGAGTTAAGGTTTGTTCATATTAAGTACATCTACCACTCCACTCTGCTCTGGTCAATTACACCCTCACCCCCATGTATGTCGACAAAATCCCCACTTGTAATATAAATGAAGACGTTTTTGTTATATAGCACTTCGACAAGTAAACCTCCTGCTCCATTCCCGGTGGATGTAAAAAGAGAAAAGTTTATTCACTAGTTTACATTATATACTGCAGTGTATTGTTGAAGTAAACTTGAAAGGTAAAAAAAATTGTATAATGAGCCAGGTTGTAATTAGATTAAAATAACGAGATGCTAGACATTTTGTATCATTATTTTTGCGCAAAATTTTATCGCATTTTGATAATACAGCATTAGGCTGGTCAAGTCTGCAACAGCTGCACTAATAGTTTCATATATGACACCTGTCAATCAAGGACTAGACTAGGCTGATGCAGACTTGTACACAAGACAGTGGTTGTATTTTTCAAATTATTGTGACACTGAGTTAAATTTAATATTTTATATAAAGGATGTTGTTTAACTGCAATTAAGCGTAATTAATGCGTTAAAATATGCAATTACATTTTTAATGCAAACACCTAATTGCATTAAATTTTAGCAAAATTTGTCATTTCAGAGTTGCGGAAATTTCTTCAAAATTAGTAAATAACCCATTTCATATTATAACTAGATCAGATAAGATTAAAAAAAAAAAGCAAAAAATAAATAAATAAATAAAAATACCCGAACACAGAAACTGTCACGTTTTCATAAAATCATAGCAGCTATATGACCTTGAAGAACAATAGGATTGTCTTTCTTAATTCTAATTTATGACCCTGAATGATATCAATAGTGAACATCTGCGTTATCATAGCTTGATTGGACAGAGGATGATAAATGGTTGATTAAGCTATAAGTAACGTCATCTTTGTTGGAGAAAGGGGAATAAAAATGCGTTAATAATAAGTGAGCAAGTACTTTCTGGCCTATACTATTGTTTTATGAAGGAAAAGGCACATATGAGATAGAAATGACGTGTGCATTTTGTTTTGGGATGGGAAGTGAAGGCGGTAGGTACGGTAGTGGAGGTTGGGTAAACAAGACTTACGTGGGGGCAAAGTGTAGCAAAATATGACAGGGATAGAGGGGGAGAGGTTGAAATACGTCATTAGCTCGGAACCTATGGTACGAGAAAAACACTTGTTTGGCATTGTTGTTGATTAAAAAAAATAACTCGCATCACTAGACGTGATTGATACATATCCAATAAACTTGTCTCAATAACTAATTCAACAGACATATGTTCTAATGCTTAATAAATCTTTTACAATTAATTATATTTCTTTCGTAAATTAAACTGACTTGTTTATTATACCAATTTTTTGCTATGACATTATGACAGACTAGGTGAATACAAACAATTGTATATATGTTGTGTCGATTAAAAATTTGAATTTAATTTGCGATTAAAAATTTTAATCATGCGCTAATTTCGATCGAATTTTTTAATCAAACAGCAGCTCTAGTGACAAAACAACACACAATAATCCTACTAATAAAATCCCTATCTTGGCGTCCATCAATCCGTCCATGCAGAATGGAAGCCGTCGCTATAAATAATCTATGACTTCATTTCCAGATGGTACAATTTTTTTAATATTTAATTTATACTATTTATAAAAAGAAAGTGCGATGGTAATCAGCCACTTGTAAATATTACATTGCTAACTATATGCTTCTGGTCTTGCTGCCGGTTTGCGTGTAGTTTTTAACGATTATTCTCATATTAAACATTTTATTGAGATAAACCTTTAGTTGCGAATGGTGTTTACTTAGGTTTGGTTTGGTTGGATGGTTTGCTTTGGTTGATTTGGTTGGTAGGTGGTTGGTTTGTTTCGTTAGTTACTGTTGACAGGTAAAACATAATTTGTGACGGATGAAATGTAGGTCATTTTTGCACATTAGGAAATTGGCATAAATCAGCATCTAATTAACCTAATTAATCGTATTTAAAAATTCAGAAGTTAAATTGATTAGTAAGGGGTTTCACATTGCACCTAGATTTCCCTGGAAACGCCGGGCTTGTATCTGGTGACACAATAAAACCATAATTACTCCGAAACACACAATAAAAACATTAAAAATCATCATAATGTAACTAAAAACACAATATGGTTACAAAAACACCACAATTACACTAAAACACGTCTAATGACATCAAAGCACAAAATAATGTCATTAAAACACACTTTAATACACCACACTGTACAAGAATGACACATAAGAACATCGTAATGACACAGAAATACACTATAATGGCACTAAACGACAACATAATGGCATTAGTGCCAATCCATAAATACACTACAACATACCATAATGTCACAAACACACCATAAAATGACACTAAAACAAAAGAAGCAAACACAGAAACACCAAATTGACACTAAAACACATCATACTGATACTACAACACACAATAATGATACAAAATCATCATATAATGACACCAACACACGCAATGCCACTATATTTACACCCAGAAACATAATTGAATGCTAATGAGTATTACTTTTCTTACTTTTCTTACTTTTCCTTTTTTTTCCATTTTTTCTTTTCTATCCAGCTGTATATTAAGGCGAAACGCTTTGCTTCCTCAACAACAAGATGATGAATCAATCCACATTTTGATTGCAATAACAGTTTAAGGAGGTAGCTTTTTAATATGCGTTTAAAAAAAACAACTTAGGTAGTTTTCAAAAATGAGTACAGAATTCAAATACACACTTTTCTGATTAGTTTTTTTTTACTGTAATTCTTGATAAACTTTCTAAAATTTAAAAAGCTTTATTTGATTGTAAAGGTAGTTTTTTCTCTGATACACATACATTAAAACTATTTTTCTCTTAGTACTTTTTGGCTTGCAAGCTAATTGTATTTTAAATAGGGCTGTAACGAATTCCTAATTTTTTAGATCCTGCAGGATCGGAACCGGAATCGGATTTAATATTTGAATCCTGCCAGAATCGGAACAGGAACCGAATTTACCGAATTAAGTAGTAATTTTTCCGAACAAGTAGTAATTTCTCGCCTAATATAAAAAAAAGATATGAATGAAAAATAGAATAAAAATTTAGTTTTTAAGTTCTAGATAGCAAAAAAACAGTATTAACAATTTAGATCTTGAAGACTGTGACCCCTTCCCTAATCTTGAGTTAGAAAATAACTCTGTCAAAATAACAGGTTCTTCATTTTAAAATTTATTTTTAATAAAGCTGTACCTAATTTAACCTGATTTCTATTACAATCAAACGAAAACACACACACACACACACACTCACACACACACACACACACACACACACACACATATATATATATATATATATATATATATACTGTGGCACCACATGATAGCTTATTTTTCTTTAGTTTTCCATAGTGACGTCACCGAACCATGTTATTTCATTCATACTTTCATTTAAACCATTATCTGACTATTTCCCATAAAAACGCAAATTAAAATGCATTTCAAATCTAAATCAATATCACTTTAATGTTTCAATTAAAAATGTATCTTCAAGTTATTTATCTAAATTTTTGCGAGCAATTTTATCCAAATCATTTACAAAATCCACTAAATTTAAAAATGTACAGAATAATAAATTATAGAGCTATTTTTAAACTGTAAACACAAAAAATAGATCGTTGTCTGCTCTTTAAAAAAATTTAAACTTTGATAACTAAATATAATTTGTAGAAAACACGGAATCAAAAGTAACGGAAGATAAAGTGTCGTATTACTAGACCAGGGTCGGCAACATTTTGAGACGAAAGAGCCTAAAGTTATAAATTACAATTTTCTCAATTTTAAAGAGCCACTAAATTTGTTGTTTCAATATTACGGTATTTGATCAGGCCGCAATTTGACATCAAGAAAGAGCCATAACTTGACATCGAAAGAGCCGCAGGTTGCCGACTCCTGTACTAGATTAAATACGATTCAAATCTTCCTTTTAAATATTTGTATTTACATATAAAACTAAAGCAGTCGACGTTATTGTAGTTTTAAAAATCAAAGGAAGTTATTGTTTTAATTTAATTGTATAGTGCTAAATATTTCAAAATTATGTTGCGCTAAAATAATTTCTTACAAATTTCAAACAACAAAAAAATCCGGCTTAAATCCGGCACAATTTAACCGGAACCGGAATTGGAACCGGATTTGTTAAGACTGCCGGAATCCGGCTTAACGAAATTGGAATCGGATTCCGGTACAGCCCTAATTTTAAACCAATGCAATATTTAAAAGACATTTGTTAATGCTCTATTTACACAAAATTAATACCTGTTTTGAAAAGTTCAACAACTATCTATGTCCGACACCAGAGCACAATAGTACATGCTATTACCTTGGAACTAGTACCGGGTCCTTAATGTTTCTGATACTGCCCTTTCTCTGATTGTACTAAGGGATGGACAGATAAATGTAAGAATTTTGCTAAATTTTCGTAGAAAATTAATTAATTATACAGCGATATGAAAGTATTAATGAAATATTTAATTATAATTCATAATTTGTTTGTGTTTTCATTGAATATTTTATTTCAGGAAGTGGAGTCATTATATTTGGAACTAACGAAAAACGGCGTCATTACACTCCAACAGTCTTTGAATTCTTCCAGTGAAGAAATATTTCTTTATATTTTAAGAAGAGTGGTACGTTTAGACTGGTGTGTACAATTAAATAACAAAGATTTTTAAAACATCCTTGTTAGTTAGTGCGATAAATCTATTTTTTAGCTACATCCATATATATATATATATTGAAATATGTCTAAATCTTCTAAAATAACGACACATTATGTTTTCGGTTTTACATGTGATAGGCCTATTTTATTGAAAACATGTCGATTATTAACAAATATTCAATCCAAGTATTTACATATTTTAAAATGTTTTGATTAACTGTTAAATTTTTAACATACATTTATAATAATTTTGAACGGGATTTTTAAATGCATGCTTTTTATGCCGATTTTATCATTTTGCAAGTAATCATTTATCACATGGTGGTAAAAACAAAAAATAAATACTTGCATATATTAACAACGCGAACGTTGGCTACAGATAAACAAAATGACGAAGTTGAAAACGTCTGAAAGATGTGAATATCCATGACGACCTTTTATTTACCCAGACGTTATACAACAATATAAGATATGCTAAATATTATGAATACATTTATGCAAGAGAAAAATTGAAATAGATATGTTGAAATAATCAATAATGGAGCAGAAAGTATGGTCTGAATTAATACAAGACTCGTAAGAATTCAGAATGTTGTCCCTAATGTCATATCCACATATTGTTGTATACACAGAAATACTTTGGCAACAAGTATGATGCCCACTAAAGTACAGGACGTTCTGGATGAAAGCGTGAAAATCATTGACCACATTCAAAGCTGATGTCCTTTGACTACACGATTTTGTTACAATTGTGTCAATACAGTGGCAGTAATTATGCTGACTTCTTTATCATACTGGTGTTCTTTGGCTTTCTCGAGGGAAAATTCTAAATAGATTGTTAATACTTCGAGATGAAATTATTTTTTTCAATGATAGATTTGAGCTGTTTAAACTGTATAATGACTGAAAAAGGCTATGTAAACTGACATACTTAGCATACATATTCTCTGTTTCAAAAAGTCTCGACTTATCGCTTCAAGGCGAAGAATTTTATTGTTTCACTGTCAAAATAAAGTTCATCCTAACATGGCAAAGCTTTATATATGGCAAAACAATTGATAATGGAGAATCGGACATAAATCTTTTTTTTTCATGAGATTATAACATGTTCTGCTTGTAAAATTCATGCTCATGCTCTGAAATGTTTAACACAACATTTACAGATATTGAAAAGAATATTTTCCTGATTTGAAAAAAAAAATGGAAAGAAAACCATTCCAAATAAATACAACAGATGCCAGGAAGTTTATCGCTTGAAAGAAGAGCGATAAATGTTGGTTCACTTGAAAAATAAACATAACATCATTAAAATCATTATGGTTCAGATTCAACATGTGTGTCAACTTTTAACAAAGAAAGTTCTGAAATACATCTGACCTTTTGTAACTTTATATTTATGTGAAGTTTGCATTTTTTTTAAAATTTGTAGTCATTAGGTAAAAAAAAGATCAGGCACTAAGGATGTATAACTTATTATAACTAAATCAATCATTATTTTATTATAAATGCATTTTATCATTCGTTTATCATTAATATAATATATTTTTATTAAAGTGTAGCCTACATTTTATTTTTTACGAACGGTTATTTTTATTTTATTTTAATTCCCTTAACCGATGGGGTGGATGGGGTGAACGAATTGACGGATCAACAGATGTGCTATCAAACGTCCTTTATGTTGGCTTAAAGACTTGATGGAGTCCATCTCCTCTACAAATCAGCGGCGAATATTTTTGTCCTTACAAATGATTGAACTTTGTACCCTTTGCATGTGAGCCGAGTTCACTATCGACTTCGCAATCCACCCGCCAAAAAAAGAAAGGGCTACTTGGAACTGAAAAGTCTGATAAACACTGCAGCAAAGAAATTTCATGTCGGCAGGCCCGTAGCGTGCGGGGAGGGCTGGGGGCCGAGGCGTTTTGTGGCCCCCTCTCTTGTTTGCTCATCTTAGTATTATTTATTTCCTGCCCCCCTTCTATTGGCCTGGCCCCTGCTGTAGAATGCCTGACCCCTGCTGTAGAATTTTCGCTACGGGGCTGCATGTCGGACTAGAGCTAGTTATAATCAAATTATAAGAGCTAGTTATAATCAAATTATTAGAGCTAGTTATAATCAAATTATTAGAGCTAGTTATAATCAAATTATTAGAGCTAGTTATAATCAAATTATTAGATCTAGTTATAATCAAATTATTAGAGCTAGATATAATCAAATTATTAGAGCTAGTTATAATCAAGTTATTAGAGCTAGTTATAATCAAATTATTAGAGCTAGTTATAATCAAATTATTAGAGCTAGTTATAATCAAATTATATCAAAGTATTTGTGCGGAAAATTAAAGTTCAAACAACAACAAAAATTTTTTGCAGTTTTATCTGGCGAACAAAACATTTTGGTGTAATTTTAAAAACAAATTCCTTTATTCGAGTGCCCCAGATTTTAGACATGGAAAAAAAAGTAATGATTTTTTTTTTATTCTAATTGACACAGTTTTTTTAGGTTTTCACAATTCAGTTTTTTGAAAGTTGTAGTTGTCTTGAACTACCTATCCATGTTGTCATTTCTAAATATTTAAATAAACTTTTAATTGACAACAGAGCACAAATAAGACTACAAAGCACCGTTAAAAAGGGCGCTCGATAGATGTTTAATAAAATGAAATCTCACACATTTTGTCAGACATTTAATATCATCTATTTACATAACTGTAACGTGATAGTCAGGCTGTTTAATATATTCCATATTGACTATAATCTAAAATTAGTAAACAGCTTCCAATCCTCCTTTAATTATAAACTCAAAAAACACTGTCATTGCCGCAGCTTTCCAACCTTGGACTCTAACATTCCTTGACATATTGGGCAACCCCCCCCTTTCAGTATTTATGGTACTACTCGATAGAGTGTTGGGTGTTCTCTAGATAATGACGCTGTCGTCAGTGTAGGCTTATCACAATGTGGAACTCACCCATAGCTTTCTCTTCAGACTCTTCAGAGCTAACTAAAAACACATTGAATAACTCGAAGACTAATAATTAAATGTATTAATAAATAGTAAAAGTTTAGATTAATATTTGGTTCCAGTAAAATAAGATCCTCGGCAATAGGTTTCTAAACAGGAAGCCGCATAATTTATCTATCTGTACGGAGATTATCAGTTTTTGTAGAAGAGGCATGTTAGAAAATGGCCTGGCTTTAGGCTAAATGAAATTGTAAAAGAATTAGCAATTAACAAAATATCGAAAAAAAAGTGTTAATATTGAATGCGTACCTGTGTTTTTTTAAGGACATTTTTTTAATTAAGTCTTAAAGTTATATTTGCATATTGCAATGGGTAATTAGTAGGGAGCGACCGAAATGCCTTTTTACCGATAGTCCGATACCGATATTTTCCCCCAGCATTTTTTACCGATACCGATACCGATATTTTTCTTTTAGGGGCTGTCCATTATTTATGTCAACAAATTTTTGGCGATTTTTACCTCCCCCCTTGTCAACAACTTGTCAAACTTTCCGAGACCCTCTATAAAATTACGTCAACATTTGATTACACCCTAAAAAGGTGGCTTCCAAAAATGTTTATGTGGCAAAATTAGTAGGAATATAGTTAGTTTAATTAAAATACTGAATGTTAAGCGAGTGTGTGTAACACAGAACTTCAGCTAACTGCTTAATTTTCCTATTTATTAAGTAATTATATTAAATTTAAAAGTAACATTGTTGACGTCAACTTTTCTTGACCTCCCTCCTCCCCCTTGTCAACATTTGTCAAAATTTTCTGACCCCCTCCCCCTATTTTGTTGACGTAATTAATGGACAGCCCCTTAAGCAACAACAATGCCAATTGCCAAACACGTGTTTCTCTCGTGCTAATACAGCTAATGACGTATGTCAACCCATGCTTACCCCTTTCCCTGTCATGTTTCGTGACACTTCCCCCACACGTAAGTCTTGTTCCCCCCCCCAACTTCCCATCCCAAAAAAAAATACGCACAGATGTTCACTAATTGTATCGTTCAAGGTCATACATTAGAATTAAGAAATGCCAATCCTATTGTTTCAAGGTCGTATCTCCTGATGTATGCACGTGTTAATTTCTGTGTACGGGTTTTTTCCTTTTTTAAATCTTGTCTGAACTGGTTATAGAATTGGGTTATTAACTGATTTTCTTTTCTGCAACTCTGTTGTGAAAAAAAAACAACTATGTATCGGCAGCCAAAAAACGGCGGTCCGACGGTTAACCCATAGTGCCAAAATCGGTTTGACTATCAGTAAACTCCCTACAACAATCGGCCGATCCGATATTAACCGATATTGCCAATATCGGTCCGATGCCGATAGCGATCCGATTATCGGTCGCTCCCTAATAATTAGCAGGCTTGTCCGTGGGAATGGCATTCCGCGGGAACCCCATTGGACGTTTCACCTGGGATGGGATGGTACAGTACACATTTGTATTGTGCATGTCCCATGGGACACGGTATGGGGCAAGAGTAGCCGCGTCATAGCGACTGATGTGCACCTGGGCTACCCCATATTTGTTAAATTTTAAAGCTTTTAATTGTGGAAAAGCTTCAAGGATTACCTGGATTAGCTGAATTAGTAGAGACGGTCGATTAGCAGGAAATCGATTATGTGCTGAATGACCAGTGTGACTCAGAGTAAATTGTCGTATTGCGGTATTTCGTATTAAGATAAACGTTTTTTTATAAAATAGTATTGAATATTAACGATATCAAATTTATTAAATTTGTGTATGTAGTCCAATCCAGTAGACGCAAAACTTAAACTTTCAGATATTTCTTATTTTTATTTCAACGGCATTCCATAACGTTAATATTATCATGGGAATCCCATGGGACGGGACAGACATAAATTACCATTGGATGGGATAGGATGGGAAAGAAGAATCTGTCCCATGGACAAGCCAGGTAATTAGCCTACATTCAAAAGTTTCATAAACAATTATTTCATTTATAATGCCGGCTTAATATTTAAAATGTAATAAATGTTTCATTTCCAATCTGTATAACTGGTTATACTCTCAAATAAAAAAATATCTCATTTTAGTATTTGCGCGGGAGGTGGGTGATACTATTCGAACTAGGACGGTGAACAAGCTAGGCCAGGTCCTGATCTTACGTTTATAGGTGAAAGGAATTTAATGCGTTATAGTTAACATGATACACAGTTATTGTGACTAAACTTATTGTTTTCATAGCTTTCGTTTAGTACCGAGATACTTCCGGTTCTTGTCCATGTTCAGCCTGATGAGAACATACCTCCGATGACGCCAATGATACTTGTCTTCGTCAGCCTGTTTTCAAACTACACAACTGTTCTTCACTGCGATGTGATATTGATGTTTACAGAACCGAAATTCAAGCAACATTTCAGGTTCTTCTTTCATTAGTTAAACTAGACTGATTTATATACAAGTTGTAAACATATGTTAAAAATACTGATTTATACATTTTTAAACATATAATATGCCTAACTAGATTGAATTTGCATGGCTTTAACAATTTATATGTTAAACATGATTGATTTATTCACTGGTAATAAAAAAGTTTATTTTATACAGATATATACATTAGTTGTTAGGAACTCATTAGAGACTGTTGAAAGTATATTACACTTGAAATGGTGGGGGTGGGGGTGGATATTGTTTTTATCTATTATATGGAGAGGTGGTGTCAGTGGTGTTAGTTGTTGTTTTTTATTTATAGCCTTAACGCATACTTTTTATTTAAAAAAAAACAAAACATATTGAATGAAATATACAGATTGCATTATACATTTGGTCAGTACTGAATGAAAAAGTTGAAATTAAATTTAACAAATCAGAAAATACATAACAGTCTCCACATTGTGAATACAATTGCATTTTGCTACATAAAAGTGATTAATGTTTTATTTTTAATGTCATTGGTAGATTAAAAAATGAGGACAGTACTTCTTTTGTGATTTCTGTCTTTCACTCGAAAAGTGTCCTCCCATATGTTCATTAGGGTTGAGTGAGAAAAAACTTTTTTTTAGAATTTTTAGAGCATTTTCGAAAAAAAATGCTCTATTGTCCCCCGTTTTGTCTGTCTTTCTGTCTGTCTGTCATCACCCTAGATCTCAACAACATAAGTCCTAGACCCATGATGTATATATCATTTTGTAGGTCTTGGCCTGCCCAAGAAATAGCTTTTTCCTTTTCGCGATCTGACCTCTCAGGGCCGTAAAGGGGCCTTATAAAGTACCGTTTTTTACTATATAAGCTATATTAATAATGGACCGCCCTATATCTCAGCAACCATAAGTCCTAGACCCATGATGTATATATCATTGTGTAGGTCTTGGCCTGCCAAGTGTACATCAAAAGTCCATTTTGCGATTTGACCTCTCAGAGCAAAAATATAAGAGTTTGTTATGTACCGTTTTGCTTATATTTTTAAATATAAATAATAAGCTAATCAAAGGGGCGTAATCATTATTTATTTTTGTAACAGTTATTCAACATGACTTACTTGTCCTTTTAATATCTTTTTTCAGATATATGCATTACACAATTGAATTTATAAACATTTCCAAAATTTACAAATATTTACTGAAAGATAACAAAAGTACTGATACATAACATGAAAATGCGCTAACAGGTCCTGTGTCCAGAATGGAACGAGCAATTGCTTGTTTATTCTAATAGCTCAAAATGGTTTGCCAAATGGTCTAAGTAGTTATGGCCTAAAATATCTTTTATGTAGTGTAACGTTTATCGGTGCCCAAAAGGCTTCAAATTTTAAAGGATACAAACTTTAAAGCATTATAACAATTTTGAATGAAATCAACATCTCCAATAGTGATATTCGTAATGTTAATGTGCAAATATGAACTGCTGAACTAAATTATGTTTATAAATTAAAAATTTAACAATTTTCAATAAGTCAGGATCGTCGATTTTTTCTTACGTCAGGAGACAAATAACGTGACAGGATGATGGTCTTCCACAAGTGCCTGTCACCATCTTTGCAAGACGGTTTTGTTTTAATGTCAAACCAAACATAGCCATAAAACTTTGGGGGGACAGGCTCAGATTTGATACCATCGGGGACATTTTAGAATTCGCTGTAAAATATTAATATCCTATCAATGTTAAGTTTTAAAAAGACTTTTTATAACTTATTTGATGTCTACTTTAAGATTTGAGATTTCAATTTGAAAAAATAGTTGATATTAAGATATACGTTTTTACTGTCACTCGGGGGACACGCCTTCAAACATAGGCGACACGCTTGATAACTAGCCTGTCGAGGGACACGTTGCTAAAGTCGTTTAGCTCAGTTATTTTAAAATATTTTGTAATTTTTGTCCCTAGAAGCATTCATTGACATTAAAGCAATTATTTACATATTGTTTTTAATTAAAAAAAACTTTATTTAACATTAGTTTTAATAATTGTTATTGTACACTTTGTTTTAAGTATAGGTCTACATTTTAATCTATTATTGAATTGTTTTACTTTCAGGAACGTTTAATAAGGATATTATTTATATAACATAAAAAAAACAAAAAAAGAGGTTTGAAATACTTTTTTAAGACTTTTTGTTAATCTGATATACGTGCGACTTTGGGGGATACATATATGTCCCCTAACTGACGTCTCACGTCTTATCGTCCATTGGGCGACATACACGATTTTTTAGCGAAAATATCGGTATTCTTAGACGTATGTTACGAGTGAGGAAAAATAACTTTTTTAAAAACCATATTAAGCAATTTATGTTACTACATATATTATGCAACATCTATATCTTATAATGTTATAGTACACGAATTATTAAGACCTTACACTAAAACATTTATTGTTATTGCAGTGACGATTGTTAATAAAAATTTCACTTCAGCACATTATACAGAACTCTTACATTAGCTATACGTGTATATTTGTCTGTATTGTACCAATAGAAACGTTCAGCCTTCAATGTATATACCCATTTGACCATCAGAAATTTGTTTACTACTGACCTAAAATGACCTATGAAAGTTGGAATCCGTATTTAGCATTGATTAATCATTCAATGAATTTATATAAGAAATGCTCTAATGTTATGTCAACTTATTGTAGAAAACTATCAAATGAAAATTTGCAAGTCTAATAAATTGAATGGAGCGAGAAACGCTGGTAAATTTGGATACATCCTCCAGAAGCTCCTCCCATGTTCCGACCATATTTGGTTCCTCCCCCAATTGTCGAGATAGCTTATCTCAATTTTTGTATAGTGGCTGGGAGGCCCAAAAGGTAAGTGTCCAGATTGTCCAATCTCTTGCTTTGTATCAAATCTACAGCAAGATGTGGAGAGTTTATGGGTCAGCACATTTTAAAAATTTTTACTGCACTTAAAAATACGAACTTTCAAAAACAAAATTATCAACAAAATCACAAAGGCGAGGGTTTTTGCAGTATAGTCATTTATTAGCAAAAAAAAAAAATAGAAATGAATTAATGTTTTTTAATAATAAAATGAGTGTAGCCTAAAAATGTATTTTATTATTGTTTCTTTTTATTCAATAGACTTCTTATTTTTTGACGCTCGTTGAATACTTTTGGTTAATGGTTTGAATTTTTACATTTCTGGTACCTCTGAAAGTATTTCATGTGTTCTTAGAAACTACTGAATTTCCTTCTTTCCTGAAAAATAAAACACATTTTTTAAAACGAACTGCAAACAATATTATAATAAATATTTTACTTTGTGATACAATTTAACAATTTAAAACATATGTTAAAAACTAGTGTTAACTAAAATGAAAAAAAAGTGTGTTTTTATAGAGAGTATAGAGTTCTTGTTAGGCTGGAGTTTAGTTGAATTAATAATGCATGCTTATAAGAAAGTCTAACATATTTTAAGTTAAACAGATCACTATTCCACGACTTCATAGTAGGATAGTCAAGTGTGTGTACAGTTTAATAATAAATCATTTTAAATGATTTTTTACCTGGCAGTGAGCAATTTGCACCCCGGTAGATTATTACTAATGTAGCTTTGAAAAAAATGACATCACTATTTGTGATTCATCTTCTTTGCAGTTTACATTCGATCTTGCTGCCGAATAAAATATGTAGAGCCGTTATAGATTTGAAGCTTTAAATGTATTTAAACATTATCACTGTTATGATTTTTTAAAAATATTAAATTACTCGTAGTTCAAATTCAGCAACAACAAGTATATAAAAGCACACCTTTTTTTTTTTCTTTTCCATTCCCTTTTTTTGTTGTGAACACTTTGAACAGAACTGCCACTGATTGCATCAAACCTGTCTGTTAATAAATTCATGTAAGAGTTATTAAAATGATATGCAATTTAGAATAAGTCTAAAAGATTTACAATAAACCGTTAGAAGATAGTTTTAACTCACTTGTATGAGATTTGTTTGTATCGACCATCAAATGGCCGTTTCAAGCTCACTATTTGTCATTTCAGTAGCCGCTAATGTATTTTTTGACAGTTCGTCATTTTGCTATTTCAGTAGTACTAGCTGTGAGTAACTGGATTTCGATCACTATTTGATAACATATAAGATAATTAATTTTTCATTATAAAAGTAAAATGTTATTAAATGCAAAAACTATACATTAAAATGTATACGTTAAAATGTCTAATTTACCATGTGGAACTAGCAAACTGCCTGTATCCAACTTATGTAAGAATCCACCTACGTGAATATATTTCTTTTTTTGTAACTAGTCTAGTATTTTTAGAGCATTTTCGAAAAAAAAAATGCTCTATTGTCCTCGTTTAATACTGTCCGTCCGTCTGTCCGTGTACACCCTAGATCTCAGCAACCATAAGTCCTAGACCCATGATGTATATATCATTTGTAGGTCTTGACCTGCCAAGAAATAGTATTTTTCCATTTCGCGATCTGGTATCTGAGGGCCGTAAGGGGCCTTATAAAGTACCGTTTTTGCAATATAAGCTATTAATAATGGAGCGCCCTATATCTCAGCAACCATAAGTCCTAGACCTGATGTATATATCATTTTGTAGGTCTTGGCCTGCCATGTGTACATCAAAAGTTCATTTTGCGATAGGACCTTTGAGGGCCGGGCTTCAAGGGCTCCTAAAGGGGCTTATATATTATATGTACACCTTGTACGTTCAATAGCCCGTTCATTTGGTGCGAAATACTGCAGCACGTAAGTTTCCTCAAGAATTATTAAGAAACTCATCAAATGAAATAGTAAGCTTGAGTTCTGAGTTTAATTGACAGTATCAAGCTTTATGCAGCAATTGACAGGTTTTCGGACGATTAAATGACTATAATTTCGAATGTTTTCAATTATGAGTCCCTGTTTCAGTAACCACAAACCACTTGTAGTTAGATTTAAGAGACAATAATTTTTTTTCAAATATAAAGAAACGTCTTTATAATTTATTTTTACAGATATATGCATTACACAATTGAATTTATAAACATTTCCAAAATTTACAAATATTTACTGAAAGATAGCAACACATTACTGATACATAACATGAAAATGCACATACTTACGTCCTGTGTCCAGAATGGAACAGGCTTAATTGCTTGTTTAAAAAAACATAAAAAATGTTATATATTTACCTTTTTCTGAGTCCTCTTTTCATGATTATTTCCCTTTATCCTTTTTTAAACCCAAATCATTATTTATAAGGACTTCATGTTGATCCTGATTCATTACTAGAGTAGTACAGCTGGAACTGTAATCAAAGTAATTAAAAAAAATTGTCTTCTCTATTTTATATAGATCTGATTATATATATATATATATATATATATATATATATATATATATATATATATATATATATTATATATATATATATATATTACATTTTGAAAAATAATTTAGATGGAAAAAAATATAGTGTGTTTAAGTTTAAACCTTTTTTCTCATTTTGATGTCATATCTTCCTCTGTGTGCATAATATCTTCTTCTGGCTGCGTCACAGCGTCTTCTGGCTGTGATATATTCCTCTGGCTGTTTATCTGTCATGGATTTATCTCCAAACAGAGTTACATCTACTTGTTGTGTGATTCTTATATCAGATCTTTTGGTTTTCTGAACATAAATACTTAACGTTTCTTGTCTTTGTTTAGATAAAAGGGTTGGTGAAAGCTTCTTTGAGTAATTATTTTCACGGAAACCTGGAAACATGCAAAATTATACTTATTATCAGATAATTAGTGTATTTCAAAATATAAAAGTAATAAAAATACACACAGGTTTAGGACTTATTATAATTTTTCATAAACAAAACAAGCAACAAGAGGTCTTTATGTTTCACTGTTTGGGTCTTTAACCATTCTTTTCCCATATGATTGATTAGTAGACATATTATAGCACCTATTTTGATGTAAAGATGGCTAGTATAACAGAAAGATTAAATGGATTTCTTAAATATATGTTTAGTATGGCACAGTAGCTTCACTAGGGGTTGCGGGACGCACCGGGTGACACCATTTTTTTGGGGGTGACACAAAATATACAGTTCTAAACTTCATAGAAGAAAAAAACTTGAAGTATGATCAAATTTATAACCATGCAGAGCAGTAGCACATGGTGCCACCATGCACAGCGTAACACAAGGGTGCCACCATGCAGAGCAGTAACACATGGTGCCACCATGCAGAGCAATAGCACAGGGTACAAACATGCATAGCTGTAGCACAGGGTGCCACCATGCACAGTTGTGAGACAAGGTGCCACCATGCACAGCTGTAGCACAAGGTGCCACCATGCACAGCTGTAAAAGGGCACCATCATGTAAAGAAGCACAGAGATTTACCATGCAGATTGTCTAGAGCTTAGGTATATAAATACATAAGAAAACTGCTTCGAACAATCCTAAGTATTTTTGCGAATGTTCTAAAAAAAGGACATGTAGTCACATGGTAGGTACTTCAATAAAGAAAACTCAAAAATATTAATATAAAAGTTTAATATATTTCATTAGATAGAGCTGGCTACTAGCTGTGATACATCACTTATTATTCTATGTCTTTTAGAACAGAAGTTATGATTTTTTCAGGTCTAAAAAAGGGGGTCACTTTTACATAAGGAATATAAAAAAACCTGTGACCGAAAACTCAATGTGCTTCAGATAAAATTGCATAGTTTTTTAATTACTGAATGTATATACCTCAAATTTGCAACATAGATACTTTGATGTGTTGTCTTTCTATTCGTCTAAGTATTAATAACTAGAGTTTTAAAAATAGGCTCAAGAAAATTTTTTTATTTAGAATTTAAAGTCTGAAATAAACATTTTGTGTTTATATAACACAAACTACACAAATACAGGCCTAAATTTTAAATTGTACTTACTTTCATATAAATGGTTTGTTGTGATGTACTGCTGCTAAAGCCTTTCTCATTTTAGAAAAATTTTTGTGATAATCGAACTAGTTTTATTTACATATAATTTTTTTAATTTTTAGATATGAAAGATAAAGAGGAACTTTCAAAATTTAGAATACTTTAGTAATCAGGTGATTGTGTTATATAGATAAGAAAAATTTTCTATCCCTAGAAAAAAAATAATACTTTTTACAAATTGTAAGCCGGGTGCATTTTTCTTTTAAAATGTTCTTATTTTTGAACTAAATAAGTTATAAACCTCAATTTTCTATAATTCAACAATTACAATGAAATAATTAAAATTTAAAGGCATGGTATGATCTTGAACATTTTATTTTATTAATTAATAAATACTTTATAAAAATGAGGCTGATTGCGATGGCCGACAGCTGGCATTTTTTGCCAATTTATATATTTGGTGCTTAAGAAAAGAATACATGATTAGAATTTTCTGCAATTTTTATAAAACATATTCATGTTTCACTTAAACATTCCATATGTCATCTAAGTAATTTCTGGACATCTGTATCTGCATTAATTTCAATAACTTGCTTCCAGTCACTTGAACTGTTAGCTTGCCATTCTTCCTCACTGTTCTGACATCTATTACTGAAGCTGAAACTTTGAAATGCATACATGATTACTCTATTGTGTTTTATAAATACACTGTGTAAAACTATTGCAGTTATTTTTCTTATCAATTAGATTAAAGATAGATGGACGTTTATTATATGACTTTAATAATGGCCCGTGACAGTAGTTAGTACAAAGTCAGCATGTTATGACTTTTTATTCAGTCATCTTTGTATTTATTTAGACAAAGGACTACTAGAATTTGTTTAAAACCATGACAAGGATGTTGGATCTTGAATAATTGTTAAAGATTAATGTTGATTTTAATAAAAAATGTGTGTGAAATAACAAATAAAAAAAGTTAAATTTGGCTCTTCCTGTCTCTCGGCGTCCGCCATTTTGTTTGTTTATACTCAGTTTATAGGCCGAAAATCGTAACTTTAAACTGAAATTGAAGCATAAGTGGATTAATAAAATTACTTGGTTAAAAAAGTTATTCTTATGTTATTTGAATTTAGAATCAGAAATAAATATGTTTGAGAGAGATCGTCGCTCTCAGTTTTATATCAATAATAATGATATTTCAGTGCGGCCGCTATATAATCTTAGTAAAATATGCATCGTAATTCAAACTACTATAACTTTAAAGGAAATGACTAAATGTATTAAAATTTCTCACTTAAACAAATTAAAGGATGGGGAATTCAAAAATATATGTTTTATTTTCGTCGTAAAAATAAATAAAAAGTTATAAAATATCAACTTACCGTTAATTGCCATGTTAAAAAAAAAAACTTCCGGTACTTCCAACATATATCGATAAAAAAAAGAAAATCACAAGCAATCATCCTATTGCTTAAAAATATGCTAATGCATGTTTTCCACATAGTTTTTTCTTTAAAATGCTACAAATACACAATCACTAACCAGACAGCACAGTGGAACCATGTTTTTGTTATACTGTTCCGGGGCTGTTGAAACATTATCGGAAATAGGTTTATCGAAATACCTACACATGGTTTCACAGTTTAATGAAAGTAATACATATTTTTCTAAACTACCGTTTTTAAAGCTTAAGTATTTTAAAATATATTCTCTAAGGTCTAGTGCAGGAAAATTCGCTCGACATATGTACCATTTAGGGGGGAATGACACCCTGAATGTTTTGACCGGGTGACACCAAATCATAGTGACGCCACTGGTATGGATCAGCATTTAAAATTTAAAATCTAAAAATCTAAACAGTAGATATTATACAGAAACATAAGATACAATACAACAATAGTTGGTACAATACTGTATAGCAACAGTAGATACAAATACAGGAACAATAGATAAAATATGGCAACATAAGTTGCTTTACAGGTTAAGTTGATACAATACTTCACCAATAGGTATACACGACAATACAGAAACAGTAGATACTCTAGAGCAAATGTACTTTATACAGCAACATAAGAAACAATACAGCAAAGTAGATACAATACAGCAGAGAATTAAATACAATACAGCAGCAGTATATACAATATGGCAAAGTAAATACAAAACAGCAACATTAGATACATAACGAAACCGAAGATCAACAGTAGATACTACAAAGCAACAGTAGATACAATAAAGCAACGATATATACAAAATAAGAAACAGTAGATACAAAATAAGCAACAGTAGATGAAAATACAGCAACAGTATATAGATGCAATATAGCAACAGTAGATGCACTATAGCAACAGTAAATACATCAAAGCGACAGTGTATACAAAAACAACACAAGTATTTACAATATGGCATTATTAGATACTTTAAGCAAAAGTAGATACAATACTGCACCAATAATACACGATACAATAATAGACAGCAGATGTTTTTAGAGCAAAGACAGTAGATACAAAAAGCGACGTTAATGACAAAGACGGTACATACAATAAAGCAAAGTAGATATAATATGGCAACAGTAGATACAAGATACAATACAGAAACAGTAAATACTATACAGCATAGGCGTCGCAAGGAATTTTTCAGGGGCAAAAATTTTCAGGGGGAGCAAATTACAACTGTATGACTTGTTTTTTTAATGTAAGGGGGGGGCACCCCCCTCTTATGAGCCCATTTTATCAAAATGTCAGGGGGCAAATGCCTCCTCCCCACCCCCAATGAATACGCCCATGCTATATATGTAATAGATATTACAGAATAGTAGATACATTGCGTAACAGTTGATACCATACAGCAAAATTAAATATTATAGACAAAATATAGAAACAATGCAGCAACAATGGATATAATACGACTACAGTAGATACAATACATCAACAGTAGACACCCATATTTGCAACAGTAGATATGAAAATACAGAAACAGTAGATAATATACAACATAATAGATACAACAAAGTAACAGTACAAACTCAATGGCAACAGTAGATAATATACATCAGCAGTGGATATAACAGAGCAACAGTAATCAAATAATGTTATCTAGTAGAAGAATAAGACATGTAATTTAAAGAAGTGGGTAAGAAGAAATACTTTGGAGATTAATATATGGAAGTTAACAATTGTAGAAGGACGGGGGAGGGGGTGAGAGAAAAATTGTCTATAGGAGATTAGACAAAATAAATAATTAAAGAAGCTTCTTTGACGTAAAAAAGTAATGTCAAACATTAGAAGCTTTAATACATTATAAAAAATGCACAGATATATGAATGCCTACTTACCTAAAGTGTAGATTTTCTTTACTGGAAACTTGAAACACTTTTTTAATCGATAAAGGCGGAAAATTGAATCACTTTTTTTTTTTAAATTTTTTTTTTTTAACGCCGCCATTGCCAGCATGGTAGGGTGTAGTGTGCCTACCACACCAACATTGTTAGCGGCGCTGATGCACGTCTGCCATGCCTACAGAGCGGCGGAGTGAGTGTGCCCGCTATCTCATCTGCGGGGATGGCAGAAAGATGGGTTTTAATCCTTACCCAAACCGGCCAGACCAGCAGGGTGTGTGTACTGCCGGTCGGCCAGAATGGCAGAAAGGGGTTTTCCTGCCACTCGGATGAAGGGGAGGGTGTGGCGCAGCACATGCCCTCAGCCGGAAATGGCAAGCTGCGCAGGTGTGCTTGAGTGGGACGGAGTGGAAGGGTGTTGTGTGCCGACCACATCCGTCACCACCGCCAGCTGTAGCTGTGAATACTGCGGTCTCGGATAGTCCTCATTGACCACAGTACCACACCCTCGCAAGCAATGTTTTTTTTTTTTCCTGACTAGAGAACCCCTATGATCCATCCCCCCGTGGATCATGGTATGTCTCAGACCAGGAAGGAGAGATCACAAAATATCATGCAAATTATTTTGTGATACTCTCCGAAACATTGAATCACTTAGTAAGGTAGTTTCAAAATGTTCGCTTTAAAATTATATTTTTATACTATTTTATAGTCAACGGAATTTCCTTAACCGGCCAACTGGCAACTGTTTCTTTTATGTCGTAATAAGATCAAACAGTATAACGCAAGAACGTTTCTTTCGCACAGTAGTGAAACCGTGAAATTCTCACTATGTATCCAATTCTTTACCCGCTTTGTTGTTCGCAAAAAGGAAAAACGGCGATAGGGCGGGGAGGAGTTAGTGAAAAAGGGGGAGTAACTAGAGGTCAGATTTGTTCTTCAGCATTCGATTGAACATCACCTTAACACTCTTGATGAGTTAACATAATCAAATTAATAGATTTACATTCATGCATAGAAATATATGGATACATTTTAACTGTTACTTTACTTTTATATTTCAAAGAGGTTTTAATAATCAGATTGTATCTAAATTAGTTTGAAAAGTTTGTATCGTAATGGATAAATAAATCATATTTATGTTACACTGTGCGATTTAATACAGTGGTCCCCAACCTGGGCTGTGGTCGGTACAAATCTATAAAAAAAAATTACTGGACCGAACAAGAAATGTTAAATTAATATCCATATTAATATTGTGGTGTATTTCCTTCGAAATTGTGCGACTATCTATGGAAGAGAGGCTAGCAATGATTTAATAGACACAAAATTATAGTGAATACTATTGTTTATATTAATTTTCAATAATATTATTCTTCAGATATATATTGCATATATAAAATTTGAGAAAGAACTTTTTAAAATAGAATGCGCGAAGAAAGGGGGGGGAACTTTGAAAAAAAAAATGGTCAGGTGGGGTGCGATGGGGCGGGAAGACAGAAATATACCATCGAATTGTCAAAGCCAGTTGTCAGTTGTGTGTGTGTGGGGGGGGGCGATGAGCTGGGAAGACAGGAATGTATTATCGAAATGTCAGAAGCTCCAGTAGTGGTCAGGGTAACCACTTTATTAAGAGGTGGGGGGGGGGGGCTTGGCGGACGTGGATGAACACTGAGCTAAACCTCAAAGAGCGTGCCGACCAGTGACGAACCCGACAGTACGTCACTCACAATGCATTACTACCATCTTTCTTCTCTATACTCTACGTAAGGTATACACAATAGATTTATTAAAAAATAAACATACTTTTGTAGATGCTGGATTGTTTTTTCATTAAAGTTGTTGTGATAAAGATTTCCTCAAACGATAATGCCAAATTGTCACAGCAAACAACATTTATAATTAGTAACCATTTCACCAATTAAAGGAAATAAATGTCCATCTTCTATAACACGTCGAAACGATTTACAATTGCATCAGTAGAAATATATTTCTCTTTATATATAGAACAATATTAATACTAAAAGTAAGTGCAAATAAATATTTTGTTTCTTTTTTCATGAAGGCGATAGCAATATTGCCACCTGAGCAACTTAAATAGCCTAGACACTGATCAGCTAATGACACATATTTATTCTATTATAATCGAGTGAGTTCTGTTTAATAGCTTATAACAAATTCACTTCTTACACAGTATGATTCTAGCGAGTTAAATTAATAATCGAATATCATGGTGTTTTTTCATACTACTTTTAATTACTAAGTTAAAAGTACACCAATAGATATTAAAAACATATCAGATGACCAATAAAACATATCGAAAACAAAATGTATTCATTCGAATAATGTACTGTCTGTTAAAGCTAATACCAAGTTAAATTTTAAATTATAAAACTTATAGATTGTATCACTATTGTGGATTTTGGAATATTCAAATGCTCATAGCATATTGACTTATAACACTTATTGATTCAGTCACTCAATTTGATCTACATATGTGATACAAATTTTGAAAAAGTTAACCGATCATGAAAATATGATCCACAATCAACTCATGTCACCTAAACTTCCTAAGCGATTTATGTTTCGGCTGTTCGCCTTGATCGTAAATCACTTGAATAGGATGGGAGAGGATTCTAGCAATTCTAGGATACAGTAAACCTAACATGTGGTCTAAGCCTAGCAGCCTCGTAGCGTAAAATTCTACAGCAGGGCCAGGCATTCTGGCAGGGGCCAGGCATTAGCAGGGGGCAGGTAATACATTTTACTATGTAGAACAAATAAGCGAAAAGGGGGCCAGACAAAATGCGGGGGCCGGACCCTTCCCCCGCACGCTACGGGCACAAGCCTAGTAATGTCGCACAGTTTGCCCCCGTCTATACTATAACCTGGTCAGCCACTTGGCCACGATTTATTTATATTTTCAAGGGCAACAAAAAAAAAAGCAACAGTTTATTGCTACAAACATTGCACAAATATTAATACTACTAAGTAGTTGTTGTGTGCCAGTGTGTCTGTGAGTACCCCGCAACCGATGGTTTACGTAAAATTAGAGGAATGTTTGTTTTATTGAAACATAAAAGTTGATTTTTGGTAGTGGGAGGGATGCGAATCCGACATACAGTTATAAAGTTTAGTACACAGAAATTAACAGTTGTTTTTAGACGCTTTTTTTAAACAGAAATGTAAAAGTTCTCGTGAAACTATTGGTCAGAAAGATTTAAGTAGTTGTAACATTTTTCTTTAAATCCCTGTTATTACTCGATCTTTTTTTATATTATTTATGAGTTGATACTAAAAAATCTTTGTTTAGATAATCCTTTTTTTATCTAACAAAAAGCCAGTCATTGGTCACTGATTTGATGTTAAAAAACGGTGCCCAGTGTAGGGGTGGGTAGGAGATAGATAATGAGCCAGATAGAAAAATAGAAGCTAGCGCAGAGTTCAGTGGGTGGGGGGGAAGGAATGTACACTGATGTGTCAAAAGCCAAGTCTTTGTAGGGTGTAATTAAACACGATGGTCAAGGTAGCAAGTGAGTGTGTGTAGCCGTGGGGGAGGGGTAGTAAATGGCGAACGTACCAAGCTACCCGTGTGGGTCATTAGCATTTATTGCCTCTGGCTATTTGGGGAAAGAAGGGTCGTGGGGGGGGTCGAAAAGCCGCAAACGAGGATTTAAGTCTTTACTATCTATTAAGTACGTCTCGCATTTAATTGCCACTAACCATTACGACATTGGAATTTTCTTTCAGATGAAAATACTTTGGTAAAGATGGTTATTTCTTAATAGTGAGTCTATCATAAAAAAGTCAGTTAACACAGGGGTGGGCAAACTACGGCCCGTGGGCCACATGCGGCCAAATCAGAGTATATTATACGGCCCGTATGCTTGTACATATTGCGATCCTATGTCGAAGTTAATTTTCTTTTTTTTTACAGTTTTCGCTTTATTTTTGAAGTTTTTATCCCGACTATTTGATTCGAATCTAGGGATATTAAATCGATTTTATGGATTCAGAATGTGAAAAGTGATTACTAGACATTAAATCATTAATTGTTAACACCCTTATTCGAAACTGCTTTTCCCGCTCAAATGTAATAGGCTTTTTGTTTACAATTTACATTTTGAAAGATTTTGTAAAAAATGTAATCTAAAAGCGAATAGACGTTGATTCCAACCGCAGGGGCTGCCAAAAAAAAAGAAAGATTGAGGGCGATTGTCATGTTTTTAATGGCGTTTGGACGCTAAATACTTCACCAGCGTTGGGAGCGAAAGTAGTCTGCTTGCTTACTTCACTGCCTTGAGATTCTTTAGTATGCTTTTATCATCTGTTGTAAGTCCACAATAAACGATTGTTTCACATATTTAACATATACTATTTTTTTGATTTTTGGACAATTACACTACGAAACATAACCCCAGCTGACGAAACCCACAACGGACGAACCCTCAAAATATGAAAATCGATTTTGAATCAATATTATTAATACTTCTATAAATGCAAAGTTGACCATGGGCTAAGGGAAATGTTTGTCGATAGAATCATGTCTGTTAACACAGTCTATCAATAGGCATGTTTCTATGCTGTTTTACGTAAATAAAAGGGATTGGCTTTTGTCACTGTGGTTGTTAAGCTGTTGTTTTACCGTTTGTTACAAAATGTATGTTTGACATGAGAATTAAAAGGTAGAATAAGAATACGGTCAGTCTTGACCTTGGGCTAAAACCTTTAATTTTTGTTTGTTTTACCTGGTAAGATAAGCTGCCTGCTGATGTAAAGCTAACAATTGATTATCTTTTGACTACTGCGGCTGGAAGGGCTAATGCAGCTTACTGGGACACTGAAAAAAAAAAATTCACTTCAAAATACGTAAGGTAAAACAAACAGCATACGAACCTCTGTGGTCGAAATCCAATCCTTTATTTAGGTAAAAAAAACACGAACATGTCTATTGATGTACTGTGTTGTTGACAAATATTGCCCGTAGCCCATGGTCAAGATTATTTATATAGAAGTATCAATAATATCGAATTAAATCAGATCTTAATATTTTGGGGTTTGTCCGCTGGTGTTTATGTCGGCTTGGGCTTTAGTCTTACACTCGTTTTTTTTTTGTTAGGATTTTGTCCGGATACCAGATGATTGCCATTTCGACGTGAAATTTCTGACAAAAATGGCAGACTGATACACCTGTTATGAAATTTCAAAAATATAATAGCTACTGGTAATCTAAATCATTGTTTTTTTATCTACCAATCATTGATGTCATTTCCCAAAAAATGAAATTTATTGACGTCAAAAAATTATCCTTATTCCCCCCCCCCCCTCCGATTCTCCATGTCAACAATTATCAAACTTTTTCATACCCCCTTACCCTCTTTAAGCTGTTGAAGAAATTAATGCTTTGAACCCTTATATCTTTTCTTTGATAAACACGTTGCGAATTAATGATGTATGCACTTGGTCAAAGTGAAGCTGGGACTATAATTGCACTATTGTAACTGTCAATCACATAGCTTATAAATAAAATATCTTGAGTCACGTCAGATAGAATACACTAATTAATTATGTTACTATTAGAACTAGTCCACACAAACATTGTACAACTTTGGTCAATTAGCTTTCTATTCTTTCATTTGCATGTGTGTATATGTACTTTTTTTATGGCTGTGTCGTTATGTGTGTTTAATAAAGATTTTTTTAATTATGAAAAGCATTCTTTATATTTATTATCAATAAAATTCAATGCGTAAGTAGTACTATTTATCTAGTTGAAATAAAATTAACCTTAACTATAAGGCTGTGGAGATAAAATTCAAGCCGGCTGACCTTCAGCTTGAAAGATTTGGTGTGAAATTTAGCACCGACTTTTAACATCTGGAAATGTCCTCCTTCTTCACCTCTCCCACTCTTTACACCTCTGCTTTTTATCTACCCAACACATCCTTCTTATTATATATATATATATATATATATATATATATATATATATATATATATATATATATATATATACTACCATATTCAGAAGAGAATTTAATTATTGTGATGCAGAAGGAAGTTAACGTTTGCACTATACTATGAACTTTTTTTATTTCATAACTGCAATTATGGAATGTCTTTGTTATATTTATATATTACCTAAAATGATTCTAGGAAGTTACAAAAGAATACATTAATGCAACATTGTAGTTTAGTTACTGTCTTAAGTGTTCGGCTTTTCTATCAAACATTGTACTGCTACATTTAACTGACAAAAAGCCAACAAAATACAAAATACTCGGTCAAAAATAATTCATCTTTAACTGGAATAAGCTTAAATGTTAGCTTTTAAAGATATGAAAATGGTTCCTATTATAAAATTCACTGAATTTTCCTATAAGAATTGAATAACACTCACCAATAATTTATCTCGACCAATCGTATTAACAGCAAATCATCGTTTAGATAGCCGTTAATAAGAAACTTACTTTTTCCACGCCCATGCCATATGTGACCAATGAACGACGTAGGCTACGCGTGGCAGGTGTAGGCAAAAAAGATCTATCAGTCACGCAAACATGAACCCAGTGAAATTAAGGTCAACTTTTGGTGGTTTTAAGTTGGAATGTATAGGAAAGTAAAGTTGAACTAATTCTATCACAAAAAAATGACCAATTACTCAATTAAGATTGTGATATAACAAAAAATAATATATCCAAACTACAAAGAATAAGAGATGCATGCGTATTTACTTAAGTTTGTTGTAGAAACTCATTTGAAAAATATATAATAAGATGCCACGGCACATGTATGGTGTTTTATTATTATTTTATTTAAATACTTACGTATAATTTTTAAAAAATCTGTTTGTTTTCTTTATAATGAAAATTATATTCATAGAAAATGTTTAAAATATAAATGTTTTACGTTTACTAACAGGTATTTGAAAATGCACATATACATTTTTTTACCTTTCGTTACTTGAGGGACACTAGCTATATATCCCGTAAACTGCGATACATGCCTAAAAATCAGTTAAATCATTTAAAAAAATTATCCCTTAAAGTTTTCCACCTAAAATTATATCAACAGATGTAGAAAAGCTACTTACATGATAAAGCCGAAATAATTTTTTGTTTTTTAATAAATAGAAAAAAAAAGGATAAAAATGAATTCGGCAGAAAAACGGGTTGTAATCCTAGCTGAAAACGTATATCTTGAATAAAACTATAAAAATGGGGTAAAAATGTAAAAATGAAGTGTAGTATTTTAATACATAATACAATTTAAATTGTATGAAGAATTTTAAAAAAATCTATGGCAGGAATTAAAAGAGATTAGGTTTTGAACAAATGTCCCTCAACTAACCATTTTTCGGACCTTTCAGATATATAGTATTTTTTAAAACACTCATAAAATCATTTTCTGATGATAAAATCGATTGATTTTTTTTAAAATAACAATTAGAAGGATATACTTTATAATTTGCATGACTTATTTTTTTATTCTAATGTTTAATTTGTTGAGAAATAAGCAATGTCATTCGGGGGACGCGTATGTGTCCACCTTTTTTAACTAGTCTGAAAAATGGTCAGTCGGGGAACTTTTTGTCCAGCAAAGTCGGGAATAGGAATATATATATATATATATATATATATATATATATATATATATATATATATACATAACAGTATTTTTAAATTAATATACTTAATAATTAAGTGGTAAGTAAATCGCCAGGTCATTTTCAAATTATTTCTATTTACAGGGAGAGATCACCGACTTAAAAAACCCAGTAATATATATGCTGAAGATTTTAAAGGGCGACAAACGAGTTATTTTTTTTAGTCGGTAAGAAATAAATAATATTAATCTCTCTGAACAACATTTCTCAAAATACATAAGCAAGATACCAAGCTCTTATATAACGTGACATGACTGGCCTATGTGCCTACCGGGTGCAAACAAATTGATGTCGCTCACCCCTCCCCCTGAAGAAAATAATCGTCCCTGAACTTCCCCAATGGCGTCACTAGGGTGCGGGCCGCACCGGATGACACTATTTTAGAGGTGACACCAAAATGAACAATTCTAAATTTGTTAGCCCAAAAAAAAATCTTATAACCGATCACTAGTTCTTAACATGAGCAGTGTGTGAAATCCCTGTAGGATGAGATGAAATCTCTTAAGATCCTATAAACCACTAATGGGAAGGTTTTATGTTGCTCTTCTTTCATCCCCACCAAAGCCGATAGTGCAAGAGCCACAGAGGCGTATCTAGGGTGGGGTGAGAGTCAAAATCGGAAGTCCCGCCGGGCCCCAGCTTGAGGAGACCCTCAAAATTATTTTTTAAATTAAATATTAAGTACATAATCTCATGTCATGGTATCGAACGTCAAAATGCATAGGCCTTTAAAGAGGACAAGCCCAGGGGCTCCCAAATCCCTATGTTGGACACTAACTTTACAATAGTCTATCTTCATGCAAAAGGCTTTGCAGGGGTACAGCCTAGTAATAAGTAATGACACTCCATGCAATATCCGAGAGTTTTATCACATCAAATAGGGTTTCGTAGTTTTTAGTAACACATGTTCAACATGAAAAAGTTCTAGTTAGTACTCTATAAGACTTAGTCTTTCCATACACATCCTTCTCCTACTTAAAATATTTAGTTTAGACTTCATTCAGTAGACAATTGTGTTGTTTAATATTGCGATGTAATGTATACAAATGGCATAAGAAAAGTATAACTGCTTACACAATTGCATACATTTATTATTGATAACCTTTATTTAGTTTGAAATATTTTCTTCAATGTAAGATTTGTAGCTGTCCATCAAAGGTTTCCCCTGGGTGATTAGCAATCAGTGCACCATAGTACGGCGCGTCCTGTGTATACACGTCATTTTGTTTTTAATGGATGACTCAGCGGCGCTTTGGAAGTAACGCGACTAGCAGGTTGTGGACTTCGTGTTCTAATCCATCTAGTCTAACACCGCCATAGACACTTCACAAGTGTCTATATTGGAAATTTAAAAAAATGTCCTACCAAAATTGATATATAAGGTCTGAAGATAAGCATTAGATCGTTATATTCAATTGAATAATAAGTCTTTATAAGTAAAACATATACAATAAACAGCTTTTAATTTTTAGTAAACTTTTCTAAAAAGACCATTTTCTGAACTAGGTAATCCAGAAACTATAATAAAATATTCAGCATACATCCAGAGACTGGAATAGTTAATACAACTGGTTTGGATGTATTCAACAGTCACCAGGCATTCTACATGGTCGTCCAGGTCATAGTATGTCAATTGTAAATATCTTTATGCCATATATTTGTTATTATAAATGACTGGAAGAACGAGCATAGTCTGAAAACTATTGGAAAAATGATTTTTGATTTGAAACTCATAGAAATTAGAATTTTGAGTTCTGTTTTCTTTCTTTTTTAGAAAATGTAATTTAGTAGTTTGTAGCAAAGATAAATGCATTAGTTCTATTTGAAACATAGTAGCGAAATACGGCATGTAGTGAAATGGACTTTGCTCATTGTTTTCTTGAAAATAACATAAAGTGTAAAATAAAAAGGATTATTCTATATTAGAGGAGATCGAAGTACGTTTTTAAATACATTTTACTAAATTATTTTTTTAAGTTGAATCTGAATATGTTTTTGTTTCTATATAATATCACGTTCATTTTTTTGTAACGAATAGCATGCATATAGACTTAATAAAGGAGTCTATTGACCAGGTCTATGCTACTGAATCAAAAGTATCACCGAGGCGTTTTTAGTATCGCGAAGCTTTCATTCCAGAGATATGATATTAAAAATAATTAACTTTCTATAGATATAATTTTTATTTATATTGTTACTTGGTTTCAGTATTTTATTTGGTTTTATTAAAAGTTTCACTACGTTGTTATTTGAACTGTGGAGATTAAATCCTATGTAAGAAAAAAAAAACCTCCCAATCTTGGAATGGAAACAGGTGTCTGTTCGACATAAAAATGTTGAGTTTCTTTACTGAATTCATATATTTATACAGTAACAAATAACATATCTTTTATACAGTGTGGGGAGTTTTCTGGGCTACCACCATTTTCGGGGTTATTTGGGGGGGGGGGGTCATTTGTTGTGAACCTGCAAATGATTTTTTAAGTTTCGGCTAGATGACATAATTTTTCGGCTAGCGGATTAGCCGAATTACCGTAAATTGAGTCAATAAATTCAATTGCGAAAGCTGATTTTCTTCAGATTACGAAATAATTGGCTAAAATTCGGCTGACAATAATAGTTGATAAAACTTCGGCAAAAAAGCAACCTTTTTGCTCTTGGGGAAAAATTTAGCATTATTTAGCAACCAAATGTGTGATTTTATATTGCTGTCCTGCTAATACAGTGCATTAATGCATTCCCTCTATTCAGTTCTGCCACTCAATACCTACTTAAGCACTTAAAATATCAATTTATAACTGTCATGAATAAAACAAACGCGCGATATAATTTATCAGATGTTAGACTTGATCGTTTGCTGTTCATTATCAAACTAGTAACCAAAAACATGCACTCCACAAGTACAGATGATGCTGATGATGATAGGTGAAGACGAGCCAGTTGAGTAAGTTGTGGATACGAGAATGATGCAGCACTGCTACGCCGAAAGCAAGGTTTCATCGAAACTGAACAACAGGCGCCGTAAAATAGTTTGCAATTTCCACTGCCATCACAAATAAATGTTCAAAAATCAAAACACAACAGTACTAGCTGCTAGTTTATAAAACATTTCATTATAGTACACAGTATATGTATTTAAAAATATTTCACTACAAACTGACTGGTCTATTGAGAGCAAAATAAAACGAAAACTGTTTCAATGCCATAATTAACGAAGAATACCTTATTAGTACAATAGTCTGGTGACTGTAGTTACTCATTCATCAGCTCCATTAGCAATCACTTACATCGGGTTTCTTCAGAAAAATGTTTCACTGACTAGCTGCGAATGCGATACATCAGCTTTAGACATAGCATGATGAATCCACGGGCCATTGCTGACTGTATTGCATTCTCCAGAATTATGGTTGCTTCTGACTGTGGAATCAATGATTTGAAATTTGGATCAAGCAGCTGATGCAGCTTAATGTGATCATTTATAGAAATCGATGGTCAAGCTGGTTGAGAACTGACAACTTGATAGTTCGTATTTTGTCATCATCAGCATTTGATGCAGTGCAGATCTTTCTTATGTGCCTTATCACTAGTGGAATAGTTGATAAAGTTGACATTGTAAAGTTGAAGAGATCAGTTAGGTCTTGAAATGGTTTCAGAAAGGTAACGAGTTCACTTAAAAATTCAATTTTATCTTCATGAAGATAAATATCAACTCGACAATACGCTTGAGAGTATTTTGAACCTCTCTTTTCAAGTCAAGTATAGACTGAATCAACAGCAGTGGTGAATTCCAACGCTTGGACATGATGTCTTCACTGACTTATGATTGTGTCTATGACTGTCAACGATGGCGTTAGTACTGCTCTCATAGGCATCCACTATTGATGCACTGAACTGATCGTCTACAAGAACCAATTCACACACTGTCGACATGCCTTCTTCTAGGGTCTTTATCACTTCTTTATCCTCTGTGAATGCTGCATCGTCTTCTCTGATTGCGGTCTTCTAATGAAGTGCAGTAACAATGTTGCGGCACTTTTGCAATATCTGCAGAACGTCTTCATTTTTATTGATGTTGTCGGTAGTAAGCAGAAGGTGCAATGCGTGTGCTGTACAGTGCTGATTAGAGTCAACCTTCAAAAGCTTTGAAGTCTTTATCATATTTGCAGGACCATCATGGCAGCTAAATATGAACAGCATTTTGTGATCAACAGAAAAGCTTTCAAGACAGAACATACATGATCAGCAAGGTTATGTGCAGAAAGAGTAAGTCATGCGTGACGGCATATTGTGACAACTTTATGGTCTAAATAGGAGGCCCTGGTGCTAAGATAGTTGATAGCCCGGTAGCGATCGGTCCATCCATCAAACATCAGACAAAGTGAATTTACTTCAGCCACTTTAGTTTTGACTGCTGACCTGACGGCTTGGTAAACATCGTCCAGGGCTTTTCCAGCAAGTGTTATTGGTGCTGATATGTTGAGAGATGGGCAATTAATTTTGAAGAAATCAACAAAACCATCTTTAGCCACATTTTCAAAGGCAAGCAAGTCTCTGCAGAACCAGATAATAATATCTCATGTTATCTCATGACTTGATTTCGCTTGACATTGACTGCTACCTTCTTCATACTTACGGAAATATCCCAAAATTTTATTTGACTTTCTTCACTTTGTACGGACACTTTGTGCTTGACACTTAAGTGAAAATTCATATTGCCACTTGATGTTGTTCTGGCAAAATTTGTTAATTTTGAAATGTGACCCTTCTCACCCATTAATTGCTGAGCAGTGAGACACAGTTGACAACAATAAAATCGATCTTCATCATCATTTCTTCCATCAGCAGAAAACAGGCCACCAAAGTATCTCCAGCATTGCGCATTGGAATTTCCATGTTGGCTAGGCGGTTTAGGTTTACTTGCAGATTTTTTTAATGTACTGCCTCTCTTCCCGGTTTAGAAGACATTTGCTGACATTTGAGTTCAACTAAAATCATCAAATATATTTTTAACATTAGAAATGTTATTTAACATAAAATTCATCAGTTATTGACTAAAAACTGGAATCTATTTAGTGTTAGTTGAAACAATTTATTTAGCTTTTTTAGGCTTACCTTTTTTAGAAGATCGTTGAGCCATAAATGAGCTATAAATCGTATATTACGACAAAGATTAGCTAAAACTTTATTTTATTTATTTGTATTTTAATTATTATTTAATAAATTAAGACTGTAAGAAAAAGAAGGATGATGACAAGAAGACTTATTTGTCGCCATTATATTGGGTTTGGAGAAGATAATTCTGAATAGTTTTTGTCAAGCTTCCGGCGATAGTTAATCTAACGGCGGACAAAATACGGCGGCTAATGCAGTGCTCCGCATACTTTTCAGCGGATTTACGGCGGATGAAAATTCGGCGGCGTAGCCGGCGTGCGGCGCCGGTTGGGGGTCTGGTTAATGGTATATCATAGTCGTGACCTTCCCTCTATATTTCTCACTTTTCATTAGTCAGAATTGTTAATTTATACTTTAATTTTACGCAATAACAACAAAATTTCTATGAAGAAATTATTATATAAATTACCTCTTTACAATGCACTATTCATGTCAATGAGAATATATAATATGAAAGATGATGGTGACCGATTGATAAATATAACATAATTCACAAACATTATACAACCGACAAGCATAAAGATGGAGTTATAACTGACTATTGACGAAATAAAAATTCGGATCAACGGTACAGATTTCATACAAATTTAGAATCCGGAAAATATAGATAATACAGCCTTTTAAGCCTACCTGCCCTTCGAAAAAATGTGCCAACATTTTCTAGTTAAAAAGTTCATATATTAACATTAAGTAATTTGAATTATGTGAAAATATTGAAGAAAAAAACAATTTAATCTACTTATACTATGTTAAAAATCAACATATTTTAAGTACATATCTGTCACAATAGGTATATGACTAAAGAGTTTTTTTCATTATTTTTTATTCCCCATATTGCCACAAGTGGATATTTATCATATCTGTGCAAAAAAATCAATAACAACCCTCAACTGTTAAAAAGGTTACCCTCCACACGCCCAGTAAATCGTATGTCATACCCACATTTAGTATTTTAACTTTAATTTTGTTCTTGGTTGGCAACTATTATATGCATAATTAGTTTTTGTGTCATTTCTGGATTGTCTCAGAGCAGTTCTGTCAAAAATGCTCCAGCTTCCGAGACGAGCAAGAGAATTTGGTCTTCAAATCTAATGCATTTCCGAAAAGGCATTAAATCACCAAAGACTGTTGACAGTCTTGTTCAAATGCGAAAAAATCCAATGGAACTACATATCGTGATCAGATGATATAAAACAATTGCTTCTGATGTAAAAAGCAGAAAAGACATGATCATACAATGTTGTTAAGAAGTTTGAAAGACATAGTCGAAGTCCTGGAAACTATGATTTCGCAGCGATGTTTAATGTAAGAGATGAGAAAGAAAGTGGTTGTGCCCAGAAGACAGAGAGTTCTATGTACTTCAGATTTCAACAAATGGAAATGTAGGCTACTGTACCTCAGAACATTCACAAAAGATTCACCCTAGGAAAAAATTACTTAAAGGAAAGTGCCAGTCACAGAAAGCTTTATTGAAGAAAGTCTTGAATCAAGTATCTTACCAAATTTGGATACAGAAGAATATGTGAATAAAGAAGATTTTGTGAGGAAGAACAGTGTTCCAGTATTAGTAAAGATAATGAGAAACCATTTAAGTCTAAAAGACAAAAAAACCTCTTTTTCAGTGCGTTTAGTGGCTGCAGCTAAATTGAGTACAAGGAAGGTTCAAAAAGTCGGGAACTGGAGTTTGCAATCTACTCCAACTCAAAGCAGCTTCTACACAGGTCTAATAAAAAGAAGGAGAAAAACTACAAAGTAATTTCAAGGAAAACTTTAAAAAAGTACACTGGTGCTTACACTTTGATGGATTGACCTTACAAAATAAAGCATAAGAGGTTGTCGTTATAAAGTGAAATCAAACGAGGTCAGACTCGCTGTTCTTCAGCAGACAAATGCAAAAGGGGAGACAGTGAAAAAAAAAACTTCTTCTTTCTTTCTTTTTTGACTCTACAGCCCATTTAGGGCCATGGCCTGCCAAACTGCTTTTTCTCGGAATTCTCCACTTTTCCCGAATTAAAACTATACTCAATGAATAAAAATGATTGTCTTTTGACTCAACTGCAGCAGCTTCTTGAAGAAGAATGGTGCAGTCACACTGTTACACAAACACTTTCAAGATGTTGGATTAGAAAAAAGCTGTATACATTGGATGGTAACCCCACATACTAGATACAGTATTGAAACACAGTTATGAATTATCATTTTGATACATCAACAACTTCACCAAACATCAGCTACTCATTTGTTTCATGTGAAAATTATGAACAACTTAAAACACATCATTTGATAATTCTGGGCACCACTAAAGAAATCAGAACAAGAGTGCTTGCGATATGACATGGCTTTAGCATAATGCTACAGGATTTTCAAAACTAGAGGAATCTTCCCAAAAGTCAATTTTCAATCACTTTCAAAAATCAGTTATGAGATGGAATTCAAGGGCAACTTATTGTTTGTCATCATTCGTTCTGAAGAGTATCTTCAAACAGCTAAAACCTTGATTTCATCAGTGGTACGTGGGCTGACATCTGGTTCTCTGCCCAGTGCTTCAATACTACTAGCTTTGATAATTTATCATACGCTTGTAAGCAGCATACAAAGACTTTGAAGGCAACAAAAGCATTGGGTCCCACAGATTAAACTTCTATACCAATGCAGCGTTCTAATATCTGTGCAGAGCGTGCAATTAAAGTGATGCATGATTTACTTTCAACTTTGCAATTCCATTGAAAAATTGAACATTAAATTTCTTTTAACTAATGCACAATAGAAATGTACATTGTAACAATTATCAATACTATTCTTATGTAATTTTTATTTGTAATGGTTAAACCTTTATCAAAATTTTTGAAAATGTGTATGTTCTAAAATGTTTGTGTCGATTGGAGGGTGAACTCTTTGTATGCAAAACAAAAATTACCCATATTTTCTTTATTTGTGATACAAATCTCCACCAAATATGATATGTGGATATAGGCTTATATTTTAGTCATACCCTAATGTACAACTATGGCCATCAAAAAGTCAATATTCATTACATATACAATCCATCTTATCAATAGGCTTTGCAGGGGTACAGCTAGTTATAATATAATTACAAATGTGTGTATGTAATATTACATCACAATACTCAATATAATCATCCAATATCACTTATTTTTACTTCACTTCATGTGTATAATGATCTATTACATTATATGAATATTCATTAATTAAACATTGATATATTTTTGAACTATTAAAACAATTCTCTTTAATACAATATCTCAAATTTTTTCAGTATTAATCATTACCATACAAGTACATTTCTTAGATCAAACAATTTTGAATCATCGATGTAATAAATCTAATTATCAGTAACAAATTATGAATGCATTTTATAGCAATGTCTTGATGTGTCAAACACACAAAAAAACAAATTCAAACTTGTGATTCAATATCTTTTTTTTTTTTTAATTCAACATAAATTTTATTATGTGACTCAATATTACCAAATATAAGTGTATACTGTTACAATGTCTTTATGTTAGACAAAAAAAATTCAATCAAGTAACTAATCATTTATTAATGATGAAATAAGTGTCCCTTCTTTTATAAACTCTTTATATGTTAACTATCCTTAAATAATCTAATAATTTGCTTTGTCAGGTCATTATTGATATAAAATCTTTCTTTTACATACAATACTTCTACCGATAACCTAAAAATTACATGTTAAATTACCTCTACTATGATGACCACTTATAGTTTAGCTCCACTCGTCGATTCTTTTATAACTCAATCACTTTGTCATTAGAAGTATTTTCCCCCTTTATCTTTAAGAAAAGTGAATTTTTCATTGACATCAGTGGCATCCATTTATTCTGATATTGGTATATATCTTAGGTCAGAAAACGCCATGTCGACTGAAGAACTTTCACAAGAATCGCTAAGTTAATTACAAAGTTTGGCAATTTATGTTTTAAATCAATTACTGGATTTATAATTTTCTTTTGAATATAATTGCTACGTTTCACATTAAAATATTCTAGATGTTGTGAGATTACCAAATATTTTTTTCTGTGTATTGTAAATCTTCACGTTTAATACCCATCCTCTGTTTTTTCCGCTTTTTCATTTAATTTTTGAAAAAAAAAATTAAGAAAAGTCACTATAGTAATTTTGTTAAATTAACTTATGTAGCTTTTACGTGGTGAATTTTTATTTTCACTAGCCGTCCCGCGTCGTAACATACGCCGCCTTATCAATCAATATAATTACTGTAATTATTTTTTTTTTAAATAAGCAATCAAACAAAATAACAGGCTGACATACATGGTATGCAAAGTTGAACTTTGACCTATCATGTGCAGACTTTATGGTCACTATCTGGTACCTTCCAGCAACTCTTTTTTTATTTGGTTGTTTACAGATTTTTGAATTAATTCTCTGTGTGACTTGATTCTCAATGTGCCAGACTGAATTCTCTTTATTGGTTTTATATATTAATGCCTTTTTTGTAAGATTAAGGATTTTTATAATTGTAATCTTTTTCATCCAGCTTCTAACAAACATATTTCCGGGTGGTGGGTGTTTTAATTATTTTGGTTCGCTTTGTGTCTGCTTCAATTCACCCCCTTCGCTTACCCCATTACACTATAGTGTTATTTGATATAAAAATCTTTTTATTCAAGTCATGACAGTCTCTGCTTTTGTATTTTTTAGACTTGCATAAAACAGAATAAGATTATTTTCGTCTAACCTTCATCCTACAGTACCTACACTATTCAGAACACACATAATTGTATTATTAAATGTGGTTTTTTTGTTGACATTATAACGTTATTTTAAGTACAGCGACCTCATTTCTGGATGCAGAATTTACCGCGACGGGGATAAATGAAATAGTTTCGTACTTAGAGCACATAAAAACATGATTACGACCTGCTGTGATCCACTTTGACCCACTTTAACACCTCCCCCCCCTCATTTTCCGCTGGTGTTGTCTGTGATCGGGAATTCCACAATCTATAAATAGTCCTACGTCTTGCGTCTTTTCTTGATGTTGTATGAAATATATATATAGAGATATTTGCTGTTGCACTTTCCAGCGCGTAATAGATTTGGCTTGTTTACTAGCCCAATTACTTCAGAGAACGACAGTACAGCTGAAAGTTCTCAGCGTCTTATTAGATCAAAGTAGTAAACTTTTGACAATTGAGATCTACCTATATTGCCAACACATCAAATATGTTGCTACCTTTAAATCGAAGCTTTTTAATCGAATAGTAAAAAAAGCACCCCAACCATATATCTAATACAAATTATAAATCCAGAATGACCGATTTAAAACATAAGTTGCCAAACTTTGTAATTAAAATTTTAGCAATTCTTGCGAAAATTCTTCAGTCGAAAGGTCGTTTACTGATCTAAGAGATATACGTAATAGCAAAATAGCTAATATCAGAACAGAGTAACTGGATGTCATTGATGTCAATGAAATATTCATTTTTCTCGAAATAGTGGGGAAAATACTTTCAATGACAAAGTGATAGAGTTATTCATACAAAAGAATCTGACGAATAGAGCTAAACTATAAATAGTCGTCATAGTAGAGGTAATTTAACGTGTAATTATTAGGTTATTGGTAGAAGTATTGTACGTAAAGAAAGTTTTATATCAATAATGACCAGTAACACCCTTGCAAAAGTCACGCCTCGTCCCTGAGCTATACGTATTCTAATATCCAGGGGTTTTGAGTTCAATCATTTCTCTGAATTAGCTGCATAGAAATTAGCAGCAAAATAACCACAATTATAAAGCAGAGATAATTATATTTCATTTATAAATCATCAATCTGGATTATCACTTGATTATTTAATGCATTAAATGGGTTTAATAAGCCAATCCAAATTGATTATAAATTTCACTGGCTTACAATCGTTGCATAATGCTGGTAATTTCAATTTATTTATATGGCTTCAGCGCGACGGTTATGCAGGAATAATAATCATGACTTTTCTGCTACATCTGCGGAGAATACGCGCTGTCAGCGGACAGGAAGAACATCACAAGATTTGTGAAGCACGCCTACCAGGCTTACTTTATAGTCAAGCTGGGTGACCAAGATAAGTACTGGGCACCCCACACGGTGTGCAACACGTGCGTGGAATACATCCGGCGTTGGACGAAGGGCGCGAAAAATTCACTGAAGTTTGGGATTCCTATGGTTTTGGAGGAGCCATTTGACCATGCATCGGTTTTCCCTTCTGCGTCATAAATACTACTGGCATCAACCAGGAAAATCAGCAGTCTCCAGTACCCCAACCTATCATCTGCCCGTAGTCAGTTGCTCACTGCGAAGAAATTCATCTGTACCAGCGTTCAGAGATCTTCCTAACAGCGACGTTGAGGCCACCACTTCAGACGAGGAGGAGATACAGAAAATGAGTATGAATCACAAGATGGTCCGCAGCCGTTCTCACAATGTGGGCTTAATGACATGGTTTTGGGATCTCCAGCTTGTCGAAGACTTCTTCCTAAGAAAAATCTACTTGGCAATGAACAGGCGTATCTTTTTCCGTAAGAAGGCATGAGGACTGCATGGGCTGCTTCATGGAGGAGAACATTGTGAACTGCCGAGATGTCGCCGGTCTTCTTGATAAACTCGGCGGTCCTCAATACGATCCGAGAGATTGGCGACTCTTCATTGAAGCTGCATGCACTCTTTGAAGTGTGTGCTCCTCTAACAGGGAACCAGTTCGTCTCAATCCCTCTTGCGCACTCCACAACTCTTTAAGAGAAATATGAAGCTGTGAAGTATGTGCTCGACAAAATCCAATATGAGCACCAACGGATCATCTGCGTCGACTTGAAGATGGTGAACTTTCTACTTGGATAGCAGTCCGGGTTAACGAAGTACACATGCTTTATGTATGTGGGACAGTCGTGACAAAACCAAGCACTATGAAAGAGTGGCCTGCGCGAGGCAGTTAGTAACTGGGGCGAGAAAAATCATAAACAAACCTCTTATTGACCGGGAGAAGATATTGATCCCACCGCTACACATGAAGCTTGGGTTAATGAAACAAGGAATGGAGGTGCTTCAACCACATGTGCCGAGCATTTCCTCAACTGACCATTGAGAAGCTGAAGGCCGGCAGCCTCGACGGCCCACAGATATGGTAGCTCACAAAGGACACATAGTTCAAAAACTCCATGAACACGCTTGAGTTTGCCGCCTGAAATCGTTTGTGGTAAACAACTTCCTGGGGAACACGAAGGCGGCAAACCACGCCAGACTTATTAGCAGCATGATAGAGGACTTCCAAAAACTCGTGTGTTTGATGAGTATAAAAGATGCACTTCCTGTTCTCACACATGGAGAAGTTTCCTGAAAATCTTGGGGCGATGAGCAGGAGAAAGTTTCCATCAGGACGTGAGCCAAATGGAGGAAAGGTACCAGGGAGTTGGGACGCAATCATGCTGGCGGACTACTGCTGGTCGATGAAGAGAGACACTACCAGCAGCTGCTCGCACACAGGAATCGAAGAAACGACGATTTATTTCTTGAACTTTTTATTTCACGTAACGTTCAATCTTATACTTATATTATGATAATTATGCTTGAAAATTAACTCCACCAACACGAATGCAGTCACCCTAAACGAAAGTAAGCTGGAGGAAGTAGAGTCCTTTATCTATCTGGGTCGCATCATAGATCAGCAGGGTGGAACAGATGCAGATGTCAAAACAAGGATCGGAAAAGGAAGAACCGCCTTTATCTAGCTCAAGAACATCTGGAATTCCAAGAGTTGTCTCTGAACACCAAAGTTCGCCTATTCAATACCAATGCATTATATGGAGCTGAGACCTGGAGGGATTACGAAGACCACCACTAAGAAGTCGAACATTTATCAACAGCTGCCTCGGAAATTTCTTCAAATACGATGGCCTGACCAATGCCAGCCTTTTAGAACGAACCGGCCAAGCTTCAATAGAGATGGATAAAGCATACGCGGATAAAAAGAAAATACCATTTTACGGCTATAAATGGTCCTGCGTTTATTGAATATAATTAGCATAATCATTTATAATAAATGACTATAAGTTTAAATATATATATAACATCAGTTATATATAAATCGTATATGTTGTTAGTCTAATAATGTATACAAATATATAAATCTATGTTCGTTTGTGCTTTAGAAACATCAACAAATTTTTCTCTAATTGTTAGACCGGCAACACTTACTCTTCGTCCTGATGACAGGGGGTGCCCCTTCCCCCATATATTTATGCCAACGGCCACACTGCTTCTATACATTTGGACATGGCTATCAATTTTGAGTAGAATGTCTTTAATAGAACAAGAATAGCTGTATCTAGGATTACATCGAAAATATAAAATAATAATAAAAAATAAACATTGGACTATACCCGTTTTCCCATTGCAACTATATTGTTGTTGTTTTTTTTAACTCTCCTCACATTTTCCAAATAATCTGTTAATTCATAATATTATAATATAGAAAGCTGATAAATACTCCCAGCAAGCGAGTAGAAGTAAATCGACTTCATGGGCTCCCCAAATATCAATGTGTAAATAATTGCCCATGTAAATATCGTTGTTTAATAGTTGTCCATGTGAATCTCTTTATGTATTATTTTTCGTTGTAAATATCCATGTAATGATGTGTTATAGTTGTTTTTATAAATAACATTTTGTACATAGTTGCCCATCCTATCGGTTTAAACTATTTATGAAAAAAGAGCTTTATTAGTTCTTATGGTACTGATGAATATGCCTATATCTATACATTTTGTTTTGTTCTGAGCAGGCTCAAGTTAAATCTTCACCAAATTGTTTTGAAAATGTTTTGCTTTATATCAAAGTGATAAATAATGTTTTCACACAATCAACAAAGTCTACAATAATGCATAGAACAAGAGGTATATTATTTAAATGTAAACCTATTTAAAATAGTATTGCAATGTATTCACATACGTTTGCCGTATTATTACACCAGTTGACTTTACAAAAATATTTGGTATTAATCTTTTTAAAAACATATTAATTATTGTTTATTAAACATTTTAACTTTTAAGAATAAGAGGAACACCAAGTCTTAATAAATTTCAAAAATGATTAAATATTTCTAAATATTAAATTTATATATTTTGATGATAACAAACGTTGTGCATTACGTTATCAAGTCGAATTATGAAGTAAACAAAATGCAATGGTATTAATTATCCAGTGATAACTTCTTTATAGATTTAAACCTCTGATATATGATTGAGAATATTGTTTTCTTGTTTAATAGTAAAACTGCTCTCACCAAACAGTTAATGAGAGGTACGACAGCCAGTAATGTATTAAACAGTGACCTACGCTACAACAGTTCACAAGAGGTTCTATTTTTCACAGCCAGTGTCTAAACACAACAACATACAGGAGATAAAAGAAGTCACAAACCACTTTGCTCCGTCTGTCCAATCAATCGAAGCATTTTCAAGATCCTCACTAGTTGATTATACGTCTACATATTTGTTTATTAATACTTTCCTATTAGCTACGTCATTTACTTCAGCTTAAGAATCATGAATCAGTAAACAATGGCTTTTAAGAATTCTTTAAAATAAAAAGTTCAACCTTAATCGAAATTTAGTTCTATGTATGTTTTCAGAGCAATCAACATGGCTGCATCGCTGGTTGATAAATTTATATGACAACTTATAATAAAATTTACTAATTGGTAGAAGGAGCAATTATCTTATTTCTTTTTAGAGCATTTTTCGAAAAAAAATGCTCTATTGTCCCGTTTTGTCTGTCCGTCCGTCCGTCCGTCATCACCCTAGATCTCAACAACCATAAGTCCTAGACCCATGATGTATATATCATTTTGTAGGTCTTGACCTGCCAAGAAATGACTTTTTTCCATTTCGCGATCTGACCTCTCAGGGCCGTAAAAGGGGCCTTAGTACCGTTTTTTACTATATAAGCTATATTAATAAAGGAGCGCTATATCTCAGCAACCTTATAAATCCTAGACCCATGATGTATATATCATTTTGTAGGTCTTGGCCTGCCATGTGTACATCAAAAGTTCATTTTGCGATAGGACCTCTGAGGGCCGGGCTTCAGAAACTCTAAGGGGCTTATATATTATATGGCCCCATTCTACCTCCCCCTGTACGTTCAATAACCCGTTCATTTGGTGCGAAATACTGCAGCACGTAGTTTCACCAAGATTTATTTAGAAACTCATCAAATGAAATAGTAAGCTTGTGTTCTGAGTTTAATTGAAAGTATCAGAGCTATGCAACAATTGACGGAGTTTTCGGACGATTAAATGACTATAATTTAGAATGTTTTCAATTATGGGTCCTATTTCAGTAACCACAAACCACTTGTAGTTAGATTTAAGAGACAATATTTTTTTTTTCAAATATAAAGAAACATCTTATAATTCTTTTTACAAATATATGCATTACACAATTGAAGTTATAAACATTTCCAAATTACAAATATTTACTGAAAGCTAACAAACGTACTGATACATAACACGAAAATGCGCTAACACGTCCTGTGTCGAATGGAACAGGCTTAATTGCTTGTTTTTTTCTAATTTTCATTAGAATTTTATTATTTAATAATAAACTGATATAATAATATACGTATGCGTTTTTGGCGAGGCATGCTCCAATAAAAGTGTTAGTAAAGGTTATATATATATATATATATATATATATATATATATATATATATATGCAAAAAAAAACAACAAAAAAAACTTAAGATTAATAACAGACTTTTATTTCGATAACTGAGTCATTAAGCAAACTGTCGATTAGAAATAGAGTTACACTTGAATATGTTAGTTCAGGGGTGGGAAAACTACGGCCCGCGGGCCGCATACGCCCTTTAACGTATATTATGCGGCCCGTATGAATGTACATATTGTAAGTGTGAATGCGAAATAAATGACAAATACATAGTATTATCATTAATTCATATTTAAATACGTTGTAAATTGTATATATATATATATATATATATATATATATATATATATATATATATATATATATATATAAATGCGGCACGCCGATAACAATCAAGTTTTCAATGTGGCCACCCGTAGAAAAAGTTTGCCCACCCCTGTGTTAGTTTCAATGTATGAAGAGGTCAGGATACAGTGTACTCTAGCCGGCACATGTTCACTAGAGTGTTTCGAAAGATAATATGAAAAAAAATTTAATTCACTTTCGCATGCCCCCAGAAATGTGAGGTTTAGGGTAAGTAATACGTAAGCCAAATTATAGGAAAAAATATTGAGTCTAAGTGACTGCTCATTAGCATCAAACTTTTAAGGTTTTTTTTGCAAAAACGACATTTTCGGCAAAAATAGTCTTTGAACTGCGAATGTTCTTTTTGTTTAGTTGATTGTTTGGTTCAGATACATAACTTTATGTCACATCTAATCATATTTAGTCATACCTAGTCATATCTAGTCATAAAGCAGTCAAATATCATTTAACACTCAGTCTTGTAGCTCTTCTTCACGGATTGTGTCACAAGTTTGCGGTGATATCCAACTATCTGAAACACCAGTTGACGTTGCATTTCATCGTATGTAAGAACACTGTTGAAGTATGTTGTAGCTTGACAGCACGCTCAACACAATCATTAACAACTCTTATAGCCCTTCGATCTTCTCTCTGGCACTCGCATAGGCCGGACATTGGCACCGAGTAGATTGACTATCTTGAAGACAAGAAGGATCAATTCTTAAGGCTGTGAACAAGTTGTTTGAATTTTCAGTTACAAAATCTGATAAACTCTTCCTCTGAAATGGCACAACTGATTTGGGATCAACACTCCTCGCATCATGTTGAAGCTTCGGCTTCTGTAATGCTGCTATAACCATGGCCTCCTTTTCGCTATCTGAAACACTGTCAGAAAAGAAAGACTGGCCGATCAAGTCTTCAGAAAAATACCACAGTTCCCTCTCATTTCTTCAGCGCAATGTCTGCTATTAGTTTGTCAACCCCAACATATGACCCCAAACTCTGCAGTAGGCACAGATCATTCAACGATGCATCACAGCTGATGGTGGCACTCAACCAGGCTTTCACATAAATAGTAACGGTGAACAAGGATATACGCAGGAGATCCTGCAGCTCTTCTGCTGTGAGGTTGAGTTGCTCACGAAACAGATAGATTTTCAGGGTTGCATTCCAGCGGGAACGATGATAGGCACCCGGCGGACTGAAATGACCTGATGATTCACCAACGTCAGCATCATCGTTACTGCCGCCCAGCATGAGTATTGTCAAGTTAAGAAACTCAAGATAGTCCTATCTCGGTTGAGTTCTCTGACATGTGAGAAGGTAGTTGATAATGTCTGCTTTTCTATCACTTAAGCCAAGCTTTCTCATGTTTCTCAACTCTGAGCTGGATGTAGAGACATCAATAGCAGCAAATCGTGATGTATCAAGGATCGGACACGTTTCCTTAAAACATTTGAACAGTGAAATTTGTGGTCCAGATGATTTAATAACTTGTCAAACACTGCTGCTGATATTATTTCATTAGATGTGATGACGACATGCTACAACTTCAAAGGCGTTTGTCAAACATCCGCTGAATAAACTGTAATGGCGCCAGTATGAACTCCCTGTGTTAGAATTTGTGCCATCAAAAACAAAGACCAGCCAGCCATTCTGCGACACCTTTCCACTAATGTAGTATCTGAAACACAGCTGAACCACACTACATCAATGCACCAGTTGATCTTGGAAGTTGTGGAAGCACGCTCTTGGAAGTTGTGGAATTGCCAGAAGCTATTCAACCTTCCACTCCAGACACAACAGGTGGCATTCGATCAACTGACTCGTCTGATTGGTCACCAACATCTGGTAGTAATTTTCATCAAAATGAGCAACTAATGGTGTGGCACAAACATCTGTTTCTGGTTTACTGTGACTGATTGGCGAAATTTTTTCCTAGCTCTATATATTGTACTTGTTGACAGTGATACTGTGTCAATGTTGACACCAGCAGCAGTAAGGGCAGGAGCAAATTATTCGCATCACTTTAAGAGGTGTTTAGTCCTGTCAAGACTGGCAACAAAGAACGGATCATCACCAATACGGCGTTTATTGATGTGTTTTTGCGATTGAGATGATGATGATGCGGTAGTGTAATATTTTTCAATGCTGCATAGATGATACTTGCTCATTGAGATTTCCGCATCAAGATCATACCGATACCTGGTTGAAGTTATGATACCCAGCGTCTCATCAGGCTTGTCAGATTCATTCGTTCGTCGGTCACGGGCAGAAAATGACCTCCATTTTGTTGCCAAATGCCTTTTCTTTTCTCCGGAATTCTTCAGCCTCCCGGCTGCTTCTTTGCCTGTTGTTCTTTAAATTTCTAAACTTTATGACCAATTACCACTGCTCTACCCCCTCTCTGATCTTCAAGAAAGCAATGTCTTTTTGTATTTTGATCAAACTCGGGATTTCATTACACCTGGCATGTGCAACATCAAATAGTTGATTCATCAGCTTGGAAAATTTAACCCAACTCCATCTGCCTATCACTTCGGCGGCCTTTGTTCTTGCCAAGCAACATATCTCTCGTACAATGCATTCAGCTTGGCAACATCATTTTGTTTTACTGTCGTTGGGATGTGCGCTATAAGCCATATAGCAAGCTTCATCGATCACGTTTGAGCAGCTTTCAGAGAGTAAGCTTCCGGCTCTTCCAAGTAATAAAATAAACGACGCAGAGTGAGCCCCATAGTTGGTAGGCTGTTAGAACCATTGACTAATTCAAAGATGCTAACTGTTGACCAATTAACCAGACAACGGTTTCAGATATAGTTTTGAAAGTCTTTTGAGGTACATGTGCCATATTAATTATTACAATTTAACTTTAAATCTGATATGAAAGAAAGAACGCACAGCAGTATGCATTGCAAGAATGAGTAATGCGGAATTAACGATTTAAATTTCAATAATAGTACACAACAAAGACAATTTTAAAAATCCACTCAAAAAATTGCATCATATAGAGAAGCACGATATGCCAAAGAAGGAGACCCTTTGAGCAGTCTGTTAATGTCAATATTTTTTACTGAGATTTTTAATGGTTACCTATGACATCAATCCTCATTCATTAATGCCCTATGTGGTTAAAATTGAAAAAAAGAATTGAAACACTCTAATGTACACTCTAATGTATATATATATATATATATATATATATATATATATATATATATATATATATATATATATATATATATATATATATATATTGTGCTTTTTTTGTAAAAAGTAGGTGCCGGTACTCAGTAGGAATAGCTTAACTTTTGACTACCAGTTCACTTCGATGCAAGCTAAATCACAACTGCAAATATACTATTTTAAATAATTCAATTTAAACAAATTAATACTAAATAAATTAATAATAAACGTTAAAATACAAGAAAAGTAATAATTTTCCTCACATTGAAAAAGGTGCCGGTACACTGTACCGACGTACCAGCAAAAAAGCACTGTATATATATATATGTATATATATATATATATATATATATATTAGGGTGGGTCAAAATATTTTTTATTGAAACATTATTAAAAAGTTGTTACATCATGGTAGTACATGGAGTATGTACAAATATTTGAAAACTACATAGTTTTACTACTACCAACTTTTTTTTCGAAATTTTAACCATATTTACTGTGAGTTTTGTGACTGAACATGTTAAATTTGTGACCTAGGTTATTCAAAAAAGAAATGATATGCATATAAAATTTGTGTTTTATCTTTATAACCTTTTTTACTTGAATAACTAATTAGTTCAGACAACTAGGATAGCATTGCATCTATTTTTTCTCTCAATATAACTGGTGTACCGTGTTTTCATTATGGATCACGCATGGTTGTTTTATTTCATTTTTTATTAATTTTTCAATTATTTTATTAAGTTCTTCTATGAATATGAGTTTTTTTCTACAAGAAGTGCAACTACACATTATGTGTTTGGGTCAGCAGCTGAATAGCCTAAAAGACAACTTCCGACCAGTGAAGATGTTTTCAAGGCTATATGTGGATGCTTAAAATGGAACAATACAATCATAGCCTTCATCCACGAGCGCACACATTAGCGAATGAAGTTAAACAATTATATGACCAGGCTAGTATCCCTACAAATGACATTACCAGTATAATTGTTCGAGGTAAGATGCAGGTGTTAGGGATAGAGGAGACTGTAAATGTCCACAATTAGTAATTTCTGTGCTTGAGTGGGCATTTTGGGTGTAAAGATGGCAAGAGATATGTACATAGACAATGTTGACAAGCAAACAACAAAAATATAAAAAAATCGACAGAAAAGAAAACATTCATTGATGCAGGGTGGCGATCAGATAGGAACCACAAATGATAACGTCAATGATGAGAAAGATAATGATATTCCAGATCAGGATGCTAAAGATGATGAACTACTTGATGCAGGCTTCTCCAGCGATGAGGAATGTTCCAAATAACAAAACAGATATCAATATGAAGCAGTGGATCGATGCTAAACTAAGCAATAGGGATACATGTCTTATCGTTAAAGCTGTGTTGAAGGACTTAAACATGTTAACACCATCTACAGCTCTGGATCCAGCAAAGATGCATCGACATAGATAGGGCAGCCAAGGAACATACTGATGAGAGCAAAGATGGTTAACAAAAGCGAACAGGATTTTTGCGATCCATCTTGTCAAAGTGAGACTAGAAACTTTCTATATGATACAACTGCTTCGGAACCTTGATACTGCTGATCAATCTATTATGTTGCCTGTATTGGAAAATACTTTGCTACTTTGCACATCCAGAAAACATTCTATTGGCTGCAGTTAAATCAATGATGAAGAAATTGGAAGGTATGCAGTAAATAAAATCATAACAGCACGACATAAACCAGTTCCATGCAGAGTTAAAATTTTCAACAAAAATGACATAATCCTGAATATTGCAGCTAAATCATATGATCAGATGATTAACTGGGATCTTTGTGCAGTGACATCCCCTCCTCTGCTGGAACATATTTGCTTGATGATGAACTTAAACGCAACAACCCAATCATACTGGATCAAATTCCCAGTCACTCTCAAGCTGTTGAGAGAGCAATTAATGAAGTTACTGCTGTTAGTTTAAAAGTGTACGGACATTTCAAACTGTACGGACATAGCTCTCGACATGGATTGTTTTGCAAACAAAGAAATCAAGGGATGTTCTTCCGAAAGTTGAAAACAAGCAAGTTTCCTGTGACAACCCATAAACAGTATTATTCATATGTACATTGTATATTTTGCATGAACGATTTATAGATTTGTAAAATTTCATATTACTTATACCAAACATTCTAATAGTTGTAAAATGTCATACATTGGGGGGGGTAACGGGTCAAAGCAAAATCTTTTTTTATTATTTAAGTTTAAGACATTTTAATATCTGAGTAATGATATAGTAGATTTAAAAATAATTTTGTTCAAAAAAAATATTATTAACATATTGATATTTGTGGGTGTGGTATGCCGCCATCTTGAAATTTATGACCTTTTTGTGGCAAATATTTCTGAAATATTTATAGACTGTTTCATATAAAATGTACAATTTTATAATCAGAAAAGCTTACTTCAGGGAATGTCAAAGTACTTTTTTGATAATGTAATAAATAAATCTGTTATGAATTTTTTAAATTGTGTATGGTGAAAATAAGCAAAAAATGCTAATTTTAAAAATTAAAAAAAGGACTTAAAATTTCTTGAAAAGCCTTCTACATAAAAATTAGAAGTTTTATCAAAATCTGACAGGTGGTTTTGAGATTTTCTTGCCATAGTGAAGCAAATGTCAAAAATATTTTTTCAGAGAAAAATTACTTTTAAGTTTTTAAATTATTGAAGTTTCTGAATGAGTAACATTCTGAAATTTTTTTCTGCAATATAATTCATTCATAGTTATTATTGACATGCCGTATCTAAAAAGCAAAAAAAAAAAATTCTTTTTTTAGACATAGTACATTTTTTTCGCCCCGTACCCCTTGATTATAGTTAGGAGTGGAAGACATTATCTGATTTTTACAAATTTTACATTTTTACAATCAGTAGGACCATAGGCTATTTTTTGAATATGTTTCATATTCCCAACTCCAAAAATTTTTTTAATTTACCTAATATATATATATATATATATATATATATATATATATATATATATATATATATATATATATATATATATATATATATATATATTGAGGTGGCTCACTATATTGGAAAAAAATACAGTTTTTTTATTTCATCATGAGTTTTTTGGTTCACTTTGATTTAAAACATGTATATACTAAATTTCACACCATTTGGGCTCCTATAAATACTGCCTCAGTGCACTTGTTATCTCGTGTTTTATGGTTTGGCAGTTATGATGTGAGGGTAAGTCTACATTTAGTGTAATAGTATTGTGAGCCTGTGTTTACCATTTCTCCACATTTACGACGAGTAACACATATTTAGTAGTGTGACGTAACCAAATGTCTGCCCCACCCACACGCCCCCTACCCCCACTCCCACCAACATGTTTACATTCTCAGTTTCCCCCAAACGACGTCAACGAGTTCGAAATGTGAAAGTGAGGAGGTGGGGAGATAGTGGAGGGGGAGGGGGGGGGAAGGGCGAAATGGAATTTCCACTGTGAATTGAATGAAGTCTTCATCATCAATCTATGACGACATGCAGAGGGCTTTGAGGGTCATGTGATATCTGGCACGTGCATCTAAAAATTGACGTCATAGAACTGTGTTTAAACATTAGAGATCCCCCCTGCCGCCACCCACCCCCCCTCCCCGCTTTGATTCTGAGATTATTTGAAACGATGCTAACAGTGAATGTGATAAAGACCGATGTCTGTCACAGACTTCTAATGTCAATTAATTGGAACTTAACTGCACAGCGTTTTTTTCTTCTCAATAAAGCCTTGAATGATTTGTGCTAAGAAATGTTTACAGTGCTACGACATGTTTGTTAACAGACTGACACACCCACGTACACTGTTTGAAAGACGGGTTCAGAGGTCAAGGTATGATGTTAACCATCTGAGACGTGTATTTTGTTAATGTAGTAGATAAATCACCAACATAATTTAGCCACTAGTTTCTTGTTTATCTTGGCTACTGTCAAATAAAAAAAGAATAAAAAATGTCTATCCTATGCCTAATCATTACTTCTGATATAGAGATGTATCACATCCAACATTTTACAGTCTATCTACCATGATTGATATAGAGATGTATCACATCCCACATTTTACAGTCTATCTACATCATTACTTCTGATATAGAGATGTATCACATCCAACATTTTACAGTCTATCTACATCATTACTTCTGATATAGAGATGTATCACATCCCACATTTTACAGTCTATCTACATCATTACTTCTGATATAGAGATGTATCACATCCAACATTTTACAGTCTATCTACATCATTACTTCTGATATAGAGATGTATCACATCCAACATTTTACAGTCTATCTACATCATTACTTCTGATATAGAGATGTATCACATCCAACATTTTACAGTCTATCTACATCATTACTTCTGATATAGAGATGTATCACATCCAACATTTTACAGTCTATCTACATCATTACTTCTGATATAGAGATGTATCACATCCAACATTTTACAGTCTATCTACCATGATTGATACTATAATATTTTACAAAATACCTTTTCAAATAAGAGAATTATTTACCCTTTCATATTTTTTATTTTATTTACCTTAAAGGCTCATTCGAATAAGTATTCCCAAGTAAGACTTGTACTATATTTATATACTATAAACACTAGGTATGTGACTAAAAGTTTTTTCATTATTTTTTATCCCCCATACTGCCACAAGTGGATATTTATCATATTCAAACAAAAAATATCAATAACAACTCTCAATTGTTTAACAAGGTCACCCTCCATACGCCCAGTAAATCGTATGTCAAACCCGCATTTAGTATTTTAACTGTAATATTGTTCTTTGTTGTTCCATGCATCGTCACCATTTTAGTAGGCAACTATTATATGCATAATTAGTATTTGTGTCATTTCTGGATTGTCTCAGAGCAGTTCTGTCAAAAATGCTCCAGCTTCCGAAACGAGCAAGAGCATTTGGGCTTCAAATCTAGTGTATTTCCGAAAAGGAATTAAATCACCAAAGACTGTTGACAGTCTTGATCAATTGCGAAAAATTCCAATGGAACTAAATATCGTGAACAGATATAAAACAATTGCTTCTGATATAAAAAGCAGAAAATACATGATCGTACAATGTTTTAAGAAGTTTGAAAGACATATTCGAAGTCCTGGAAACATTGATTTCACAGCGATGTTTAATGTAAGAGCTGAGAAAATAGAATATAATAGAATAGAATAGAATAGAGTGGTTGTGCCGAGAAGACATAGAGTAATATGTACTTCAGATTTGAACAAAAGGAAAAGTAGGCTACTGAAGATGATTCACTAAAGATTCACACAAGAAAGATGAGATTACTTAAAGGGAAAGTGCCTGTCACAGAAAGCTTTACTGAAGAAAGTGTTGAATCCAGTGTCTTACCAAATTCGGATACAGAAGATTCTGTGAGTAAAGAAGATTTTGTGATCAAAGAACAGTGTTCTAGTAGTAGTGAAGATGATGAGCAACCATTAAAGTCTAAAAGACAAAAAAGTTTTTCTTCAGTGCGTTTAGTGACTGCAGCAAAATTGAGTACAAGGTCCAAAAAGTCGGGAATTGGAGTTTGCATGTCTACTCCAACTCAAAGCGGCATTTACAAAAGTCTAATGAAAGAAGGAGAAAAATTACAAAGTAATTTTAAGGAAAACTTTAAAAAAGAACACTGGTGCTTACAATTTGATGGATTCATATGAGGTTGTTGTTTTAAAAACTGAAAAAAGGGAGGTCAGACTTTCATCAGTGGTTTGTGGGCTGACATCTGGTTCACTGCCCAGTGATTCAATCCTACTGACTTTGATAATTTATCATAAGCTTTGAAGTCATTAAAGACATTACGGTCCACAGATCCAACTTCTATACCAACGAAGAGTACTAAAATCTGTGCAGAGCTTGCAATTAAAGTGATACAAGACTTACTTCCACTGGCAAGTCCATTGAAAAATTGAACATTAAATTCTTTTGACTAATGCACAATAGAAATGTACATTGTAACAATTATCAATATTATACTTATGTCACTTTTATTTGTAATGGTGAAACCTTTATTGAAATATTTGAAAATTTGAATGTTACTAAATATTCGCGTCGATTATAGGGTGAACTTTTTTATGCAAAACAAAAATGACCCATATTTTCTTTATTTGTGATACAGAGCTCCACCAAATATGATATGGGGATATAGGCTTATATTTTATTCATACCCCTAATACACACACACACACACATATATATATATACATACATATATATATATATATATATATATATATATATATATATATAATATCTTTACAATTATATAGTTATATATCCATTTAATCAGAATACTTAAAAATCGAAGAAGGTTCCTGGCTGTAGAATGATCCCTTCCTCCGACCTCCACCCGCTCCCCCCAAACCCATTTGAGACCACAGCATGTTTATTCTATTGGCCGAGTGAGTGAGTCAGCAATTATCTATTAAATTCAGATGACAGACAAGTGAGTCAGCAATTATCTATTAATGTCAGATGACAGACAAGTGAGTCAGCAATAATCTATTAATGTCAGGTGGCAGACAAGTGAGTCAGCAATTATCTATTAATGTCAGGTGACAGACAAGTCAGTCAGCAAATATCTATTAATGTCAGGTGACAGACAAGTCAGTCAGCAAATATCTATTAATGTTAAATGACAGACAAGCTCATACAATTAATTTTAAACTAGACTTGAACGGATCTTATAGGGGGCTCCTACTGATAATTTATTAAAGTTGTCCACATGATTTATCTGACATTGTGAACAACATTCTATTTACCTATACACAGTCTTATTAATTTAAACAGGTGCTTACAATAAGTATATGACCCAATGTGACCTATACACAGTCTTATTAATTGAACGATCCATGGCTAGGCGCCCAATGTAAGATAGTTATAAGTGCCCTAAAATAGGCATCGGTCCATCTCGGAAGATGATGGTAGCGCTCTAGGTTAATCATCAATTGTGCTTTTGAGGGCAGAATCTGGAGTGGCTCAGCAGACCGATCGACAGACTCTTCCGCAGTGATCACAGTTGAAGATGGATGTAGGATTTAGGGCCTATTTCTGCTGTGTCATCTTCTTTCTTTGTCTTTTGATTTCTAGCTGTTGATTGCGTATTTGTTCTCCATTTAGGAGATGACCCGCTCCGGTCATCGGCGAGCTGTTCCCAATTGTCAAGCCTGATGCCAGTCTATTTGAGGTCGCGTTTGCAAACATCCTTGAAGCGCAGTTGCGGTCGACAAACGGGGCGATGCCCCGTGGCCAGCTCGTCATAAAGGATGTCCTTTGGTATGGGTCCATCTTGCATTCAATGCACATGACCCAGCCATCGTAGACGTCTTTGGCACAGAAGGAGATGTATGCTCAGTGAGCTGGCTTGTTTGAGCACGGCAGTGTTGGTATTTTGTCTTGCCATCTGATGCCAAGGATGCGTCGGAGACAGTGGTGGTCCAGTCTTCGCTGCCATACAGTAGAGTGCTAAGAACACATGCCTGGTATGCTTTGAACTTGGTGTTCAGTGTCAATTGGTTGTTGACATTGGTTTTCTTGATATTGATGGTCAATTCGAATTCTCTGCATGCTTGAGCGAAGCGATTCATCAGCAGCTGTAGGTGTTCCTCTTTGTGTGCCTTCAGGGCCGCGTCATCAGCGAACAGCATGTCTCTGACAAGAATAGTGCGGATCTTGGTTTTTGCTCTTAGGCAGGCCATGTTCAGCAGCTTCCCGTCACTTCTGCTGTGTAGATAGACAACTTCTGCAGAGTCCTTAAATGCAAAACTCAGCATCATTGAGAAAAATATGCCAAATAGTGTAGGCGCTAGAACACAGCCCTGTTTGACTCCGCTTTTGATTGTAAAGGGTTCTGAAGTGTCCCCATCGTAGCTGACTACTCCCTGCATATTATTTTGAAAGGAAGTTATAATGTTGAGCAACTGAGGTGGACATCCGATCTTCTTCAGTAACAGGAACAGGCCGCTTCTGCTTTCAAGGTCAAACGCCTTGGTTAGGTCTATGAAGGCAATGTACAGCGGCATCTGCTGTTCTCTGCACTTCTCCTGAAGCTGACGCACTGAGAATAGCATGTCGACAGTGGATCTTTCTTGTCTGAAGCCGCATTATGATTCGGGGTACACGAGGTTTGCGAGAACCTGAAGACGGTTGATAACCACGCGTGCACAGGCTTTGTCTACAATGCTCCAGGCTTGCGGAGCCGGAGCCGGAGCCGAGGAGCCGGGAGCCGCTACTTTTTGCTGGAGCTGGAGCCGGAGCCGAAAAAATCTGGCGGCTCCACGGCTCCCAAATGTTTTTTTTTTACTGCAGAATTATTTTTTAGCTTTAAAATTCCAAATTTGTTTGATTGTTTGCCTCCTACAATTTGAAATGTTGTCATGTTTTACGAACGCCACAACAGTAACACGCACATCACCACAAGAAATCTTTAATGGGGAAATGTTTTGTATTTGTTTTAAATCTTGTTTACCCTCCAAAATTTGTTTAATGGCATGTTATTTTGTTATATATAAAGTTAAAACAGTTTTATTTCATAGAATAATTGTATCAATCATTTAAAAATAAATTTTTACTTCGAAGACAAATAGAACGCGTCAATTTGTGTATTATTTGACCGCGAATTCATAATAGACTAAAAACAAAATGGTCGCTTTCTGTATTTAACAATCAGACTTTATTGGGACGGGGTCCGAATAAAAAATCGGAGTTTATTGTTACCCGGGTCCAGGCCCGTAGTCAGAGGGGGCTAGGGGTACTGTGCCCCCCCTCCCGTTCACGACCTGAGCCCCCCCCCCCGTGCATGATTTGAGCTTTTTGACAAAATTTTAATAATAACGGCTATAAAACATCAATCATTTTGTTCAATTTTGTTTTAGGGGCCCGGACTGAGCTAGCCAATCAACTTTTTAAAATATTACTATCAGCACAGGGGCCCGTGTCACCCCAGCCCAGGGACCCGAAATTTTTGTCGGTGGGCCTGTTCGCAACCTTGTAATAGTTTTATATATTGATATCTTCTGATGACAACTAGCAACTTAAATAAGTTAATGAAATAACATTGACTTCTGACTTCACTTTTATACATATGTATAATCTCTATACTTATAAGACGCATTTTTTGTCTGTCTGTCTGTCTGTTCCCTTATAACTCAAGATCTAGAAAAACAGATAACGTGAAATTTGTTACACATACACATAATTACATGGGGAAGGTTATAGGGCAGGTTTCGTTTCATCTCGATGGGTAGTTTAATTGTAATTAATTTTTTTTTAATTTTAGTATTTTACTATATTAAAGTAATCTCGACGGCGCCATAAATAAAATTCCTCTGTGACGTCATTTCCTTATGATCGAATAGAACTTGCGCGCTGGTGCTGTATTGTGCCTTTGTGATGCAAAGAATTGTTGATGTTTTTTCATGCTCTCTGATTTGTACAGTTTGAGGAAGGTAAAGGAATGAAGAAGGATTTTAGAAGAAGTGTGAAGCCATAATAATAAGTATTTATATATATATATATATATACATATATATATATATAGAGAGAGAGAGAGAGGGAGGGAGGGAGGGAGAGATAAAGAGAGAGGGGGGCGGGGGGGAGAGAGAGGAAAGGAGGGTAGGAGGGAGGGAGGGATGGGAGAGAGGGAGGGAGGGGGATGGACAGGGGGAGATGGGAGAGGGAGAGAGAGGGTGGGAGAGAGGGAGGGAGAGAGATGAAGAGTTAGAGGGCAGGGAGGGAGAGAGTGAATGAGAGAGGGAGGAAGAGGGAGAGAGGTGGAGAGGTGAGGGAGGGAGAAAGAAGGGAGGGAGAGAGGGAGAGAGGATGGGAGAAATGGGAGGAAGAGATAAAGAGAGAGGGGGCAGGGAGGGAGAAAGGGAAGGAGGAAGAGGGAGAGAAATGGGAGAGAGAGGGAGAGAGAGGGAGGGAGAAGGAGGGAGGGAGAAAGCGAGGGAGGGAGAGGGAGGGAGGGAGAGAGAGAGGAAGGGAGAGAGGGGGTAGGGAGAAAACAGAAGGTAAACAGAAAACCTTATTTTAAACCCGGGCAAAGCCGGGTACTTGCAACTAGTAAAATAATAAAGTACAAACTCCGTCATTTCTGCGTAATGTTATTTAATTTGCAAATTTACTTTTTAGCAGAATTAATTTTATTTTAAATTGAATAATTGCGACTGGTCAATTTGTTGTTGATAGATCTGTTCTTTGTTTTCAATATTTTATAAGAAATATCACACAAATAGCTAAGCTTTATTCATGCATCTTTGTCGTTCTTCCCGGGTTATACGTTTAACCAACAGTGTAATAATATTTATCAGGTATCTATTATGTAACAATTGTGTAGCAGAACGAATGGTCAATATATTTATAACAGGAATCTGAAATATCTCAGCATCAATAGATTTTTATCATTAAAACTCTTCACTATTTACATTATTTAAAAAAAAAACTGCACCATGCCATGCATTACTGAAACCTAGTTAAAATTATATATTTCTAATTTATAGCTAAACAATCGGTACTAAAATGCACCATTCCTGATATGGAACTGCAAAAAACTTCTTGGGGAGGGGCCTCACTGAGGTCCCCTCCCCAAACCCCTCCTCTCCATTCGGAAGCTTTCGGCGCTTGGCACCTCCACCTTCGCCCCCCCCCCGAACATTTCTTCTACCCCTACCAGGGTTGGAAGTAGGGGTAGGGGCCGGGGGTCCCTTTCCTCCCCCCCCCCCCGGATATTGCAAGTTTAGGTAATACATCATTAAATTATCGAAATATTTTTTGTTCAAAGACCAATTTTCAACAATGAAAACAGTTTCAGCCCCCCCCCCCCGGTCAAAGTTTTCTAGATCCGCCCCTGTGCCCCAGGATCAGTTCTTCGGCACCCCCCCCCCGCCGAAAAAAATTTCTTCGCCCCTTCCCCCCCCCCCCCCCGAAAATTTCTTCGCCCCCCCCCCCAATGCAATAATCCTGGCTACGGGCCTGCCCGGGTCCGAATATTCACTTCGAATGTATAAATAACAAATATAAATACTGAAGTCTTTAAAATATTTTAAATAATGTATCAATTTACTATTGGCTAATTTGATTATTGAAATAAATTTTTAGTACTGATGAAAATGCCGACTAGTGAAACCTCGATCGAAAATAATATGTTTCTGGATGCACTGAAATGGTTTGTTTTTAGTAAAACCGACAATGCGTATATTTTTCAAGTTCCTGACCATGGGGGTGAACGCGGTAAAATTTGCATAACTTTTTATCAGCGGCATGTTAGCGTGGAGAAATTACAACAATTTTTGTCTCGTGTGATACTATCTTAATAGGTAGCCGGAGCCGGAGTCGGAGCCGTCCAATTTGTGGGAGCCGGAGCCGGAGCCGAAAAAAAATATGGCGGCTCCGCAAGCCTGCAATGCTCAGCGATGAAATGCCCCTGTAGTTGTTATAGTCGCAGCGGTCTCCTTTATTCTTGCACAGAGTGACTATCTTGGCGTTGCGCATGTCTTGCGGAACTATGCCTTCCTTCCAACATAGGCAGAAAAGCTCATGGAGTGGCTCTAATAAGAGCATCAATGGCTTTACTGAGTTCGTCCATGGTAGATTCAGCAACCAGCTCCTTTAGGACGGTCAAGTCTTATATGGCGTCCAGTGCTCTCTGAGTGACAGTTTTCACTGGAGTACAACTCTAGATAGTGTTCCACCCACCTACCCATTTGCTTGCTTTTGTCATTGATGAATTCCCCTGATTTAGACTTCAAGGGTGCAATCTTCTTATAATACATCTAAAAGTGTGAACATATCTAACCGCCCTATTCAGAGCGCTCCCTTGTTTGGCGCCCTGTGCAGCCCGCACGACTTTTCTAATTTTAGGTTGATGTCACATGACTTGGTTTATGCCAGGGACGTCCAATATTTTAACTTCTGGGGGGGGGGGGAAATAGGTGCTCCAAAGAATCATGATAATCCTAAGTTATGATTGTAGAAAAAGTGGTAATGCTATGTATATAGTGATATATTTAACACACATAAAGTATAAAAAAAGGTGAAATTTTTTTGTAAGTTAAATTTTAGAATGTAGTTCAGTGTTTTCTATTTGAGTTGTGTAGAATGTAGTTCAGTGTTCTCTATTTGAGTTGTGTAGAATGTAGTTCAGTGTTCTCTATTTGAGTTGTGTAGAATGTAGTTCAGTGTTCTCTATTTGAGTTGTGTAGAATGTAGTTCAGTGTTCTCTATTTGAGTTGTGTAAATATATTAAAGTAAAATACAATCTATGATGGCAAAATGAGTAAGTAGAAAATGGGAATTGTACTGGTGACGAAAAACTGGCAAGATATGAATGCGCTGGGCACTGCCTAGTGGCTGGTCTATATTTCACTCCGGTGATTGGTTTACAGCTGCTGGGTTTGTTGTAATTTGGCAGCTTGTAACATTTTATATGTCAGGCTATATTTTTATAAGTAAAAAAATAAATCATTGTTACGGGCACTTTTGTAGATACTCAATAAACACACAGTGAAACACACAGATAAGTCAACACTTACTAATTTGAAATATAAAATAGTGCACTTTATTAACAACTACTCGTGACTGCACGACTGTATCTCTCAAACTCTAATCTCACACTGACTAAACTCTAATGTCACACTGACTAAACTCTAATCTCACACTGACTAAACTCTAATCTCACACTGACTAAACTCTAATGTCACACTGACTAAACTCTAATCTCACACTGACTAAACTCTAATGTCACACTGACTAAACTCTAATCTCACACTGACTAAACTCTAATCTCACACTGACTAAACTCTAATCTCACACTGACTAAACTCTAATCTCACACTGACTAAACTCTAATGTCACACTGACTAAACTCTAATCTCACACTGACTAAACTCTAATCTCACACTGACTAAACTCTAATGTCACACTGACTAAACTCTAATCTCACACTGACTAAACTCTAATGTCACACTGACTAAACTCTAATCTCACACTGACTAAACTCTAATCTCACACTGACTAAACTCTAATGTCACACTGACTAAACTCTAATCTCACACTGACTAAACTCTAATCTCACACTGACTAAACTCTAATGTCACACTGACTAAACTCTAATCTCACACTGACTAAACTCTAATCTCACACTGACTAAACTCTAATCTCACACTGACTAAACTCTAATCTCTTACACTGACTAAACTCTAATCTCACACTGACTAAACTCTAATCTCACACTGACTAAACTCTAATCTCACACTGACTAAACTCTAATCTCACACTGACTAAACTCTAATCTCACACTGACTAAACTCTAATCTCACACTGACTAAACTCTAATGTCACACTGACTAAACTCTAATCTCACACTGACTAAACTCTAATGTCACACTGACTAAACTCTAATCTCACACTGACTAAACTCTAATCTCACACTGACTAAACTCTAATCTCACACTGACTAAACTCTAATCTCACACTGACTAAACTCTAATCTCACACTGACTAAACTCTAATCTCACACTGACTAAACTCTAATCTCACACTGACTAAACTCTAATCTCACACTGACTAAACTCTAATCTCACACTGACTAAACTCCTAATCTCACACTGACTAAACTCTAATCTCACACTGACTAAACTCTAATGTCACACTGACTAAACTCTAATCTCACACTGACTAAACTCTAATCTCACACTGACTAAACTCTAATCTCACACTGACTAAACTCTAATCTCACACTGACTAAACTCTAATCTCACACTGACTAAACTCTAATCTCACACTGACTAAACTCTAATCTCACACTGACTAAACTCTAATCTCACACTGACTAAACTCTAATGTCACACTGACTAAACTCTAATCTCACACTGACTAAACTCTAATCTCACACTGACTAAACTCACTTAAAAACTTATGGTCCCCAAATCTGGTGGGTGGGGATAGGGGAGTTTCGGACAACAAATCCTGACTCGGAGGTTTTACCCGAGTCCAGTAGGGCTTTGATCTCGGTCACTTTAAACTGTGCTACGCTGACCACAGGTGTGGTGATGAGGGGAACAAAATATGGGGTGATGGGGCTGTAATGAGAGGGGGTGTGGTCGGTACAATCATAAAATGAGATTTCAATAAAAAATAAAATTGAAATCTGTTTAAAACGAAGTAAATTTTATCGAATAAACATTACAGCTATTAGTTTTGAAATCACAACTCATTACCGTAAACCCTTTATTAGTCCGATATATGGTACTTTTAGCTGGCAGAAGTGTTCCCTGCTTGGGGGAGAATCTTATGCCTAGTGAGATTACTTCTCTCCCCTTACGGCTCGACTAAATGAACAGTTCGGTGTGATCAGAAACACTCGAGTGTTCACAAATTATCACATGACAAAATTCACCAGCGACGGTCTTGATGTTTATTTACATGTGTCAAGCTTATTTTTTTTGTTTATTTAATAATTTGTCAGTATTATAAATTAATATGTGTCGCACTCTTTTTAACAGCTTGGTTGGGGGGGGGGTTGTGGCAGGGGGGGAGTTGCTATTTATATATTTCACTACTGTTATTTATTACAATTACAACTATCTCTTGTACATAATACAACGGTAGGTTGGTGGTCTCTCGGCGGGTTTATTCTATTGATGTTGCGGCTTTTTGCTGTGCAATTTGGTGAGGATACTTAAATATATCTGGGAACTCTGATTCTTCTCTGTTTAGTTTACGGAACAGCCATAATAAATTTCATGAAGATCTAACTATAAATGAGAATTTTAAATGTTAATATGGCCTCAACAGGTTGGATATTAATACCTGTCAATTACATACACCAGTTTCTTTTAGCGCATGGAAGCCGCGTACCAGATGTTGCAGAAAATTTAACATGACAGACTTTGTTGGCTATTACACAAAAACGAAAGAAATCCTTTATTACAGTCCATAAGTCAAGAGTCTAATGATATTTATATTTATGTGTGTATGATGTGTTGTTTACGTTGTTTGTTTGTGTTCTTTGTTTGTGTTCTTTGTATTGTCTATGTTGATTGTGTTGTTTGTATATGTTGTTTTGTATTTCAGTGTTGTTTGTTTGTGTTCTTTGTATTGTCTGTGTTCCTTGTGTTTTTGTTTGTGTTCTTTGTATTGTCTGTGTTCCTTGTGTTTTTGTTTGTGTTCTTTGCATTGTCTGTGTTCCTTGTGTTTTTGTTTGTGTTCTTTGTACTGTCTGTGTTCCTTGTGTTTTTTTATGTATTGTTTGTATTGTCGGTGTTGATTGTGTTGTTTGTATGTGTTGTTTGTATTGTGTGTGTTGATTTTGTTGTTTGTATGTGTTGTTTGTATTGTCTGTGTTGATTGTTTTGTTTGTATGTGTTGTTTGTTTTTGTTGTTTGTTAGATATTTAACTTTGTGTGCTCAATTTCTTAGTGCAGTCATATGATTATTATAATTCTCATTCACTTATACAGAATGTATCTATATATTATTTCTAAAGTTTGTTCGCTCATGTTCCTGGAATATTATGTTGTGAAAATATGTAAATTGTGACAGGTAACTGCTTTGTCCACTATTTTTTTAAACATTCATCTATTTAATAGACATCATTTGGTGGCGGGGGGGGGGGTATAGACAGGAACTATCCTAGATTAGTTTTGATTGACAACAAAAACTAATCATCTTAACGTAAGCTTTGTTGTTTCATAAAGAGTTCGTCAGTCTTTTTTCAGTTATGCCCTACATTGTATTTCTCATCAATGTTATCAATGTCAGTTTCAAAAGTTCTAGATAATACACCTCAGAACATTCACTACGTTTTCTACCGACTAAACATTCGAGTTCTGTACACATCTTTATTTATAAATTAGTCTAACTACTCTAAAACCAGAAACTTTTTTAATTAGACTGATGTGTGTGTGTGTGTGTGTGTTGTGTGTGTGTTGTGTGTGTGTGTGTTGTGTGTGTGTTGTGTGTGTGTGTGTTGTGTGTGTGTTGTGTGTGTGTGTGTGTGTGTGTTGTGTGTGTGTGTATGGGAAGGGGAAAGTCAGTTAAGAAAAATTAGACAATTTAAATGCTACACTTTACAAACATTCGTGTCCGAAAATATTTTTTTTTCAGTGTAGTTTAAATTTTGAACAACTTATTGAAGTTTCGACTTAAAATCATTCATAGGTCAGGGATATTTTAATCCCAGGATTCCAACATACAACTAGGGAGTGGCTGCTATTTAAAACAAGAAAGAATATCTAAGTGTTTCGTTATTTTCCCCACAATCGACAAAGATAAGAGAACATTATCTTTACATTCAACCAGAGACTTGTGTTGTTTTCTTCTTCTAACCTTCTCCTCTTTCTTTCTCTCTGAATATCTCACACCGTAACTTTGATCTTGTGCAACGCATTCTATGGAGGATTTTTGTTGATTGAAACATTTTATTACATTATATCTTTGCGCGACTTTTGTTGTGTGTCTGTTTGTTGTGTGTCTGTTTGTTGTGTGTCTGTTTGTTGTGTGTCTGTTTGTTGTGTGTCTGTTTGTTGTGTGTCTGTTTGTTGTGTGTCTGTTTGTTGTGTGTCTGTTTGTTGTGTGTCTGTTTGTTGTGTGTCTGTTTGTTGTGTGTCTGTTTGTTGTGTGTCTGTTTGTTGTGTGTCTGTTTGTTGTGTGTCTGTTTGTTGTGTGTCTGTTTGTTGTGTGTCTGTTTGTTGTGTGTCTGTTTGTTGTGTGTCTGTTTGTTTGTGTTGTTGTGTGTCTGTTTGTTGTTTGTCTGTTTGTTGTGTGTCTGTTTGTTGTGTGTCTGTTTGTTGTGTGTCTGTTTGTTGTGTGTCTGTTTGTTGTGTGTCTGTTTGTTGTGTGTCTGTTTGTTGTGTGTCTGTTTGTTGTGTGTCTGTTTGTTGTGTGTCTGTTTGTTGTGTGTCTGTTTGTTGTGTGTCTGTTTGTTGTTTGTCTGTTTGTTGTTTGTCTGTTTGTTGTTTGTCTGTTTGTTGTTTGTCTGTTTGTTGTGTGTCTGTTTGTTGTGTGTCTGTTTGTTGTTTGTCTGTTTGTTGTTTGTCTGCTTCAGATATTCTTTGCTATGTTTCTTCTTATTTTCTCTCAACCCCGCCCCCCGCCCCTCCATGAATAACTCTCTTTTTAAGTTTCTTATTCTTTCTCTTATTTTGATTTTCTTCTGGTGATGTTTATCTCCCGTTTATTTATCTCATTGACTTCAGAATGTCTTAGTCTTACTTATTTTATTGTCTACTTTTTATTGACATTTTTACGTTAACATTTTTCTTACCGATTTTTCGTGCACACTTATAAAATTTAAAACATATTTGTACATAAACAAAAGTTGTACTTTCACGTCATGTATCATGTGTCATAGTCCTACACTAGCTACTCACATCATGTATATTTGTCATAGTCCTACACTAGCTACTCACGACATGTATCATGTGACACAGTCCTACAATAGCTACTCACATCATGTATCATGTGTCATAGTCCTACACTAGCTACTCACATTGTGTGTCATGTGTCATAGTCCTACACTAGCTACTCACGTCATGTATCATGTGTCATAGTCCTACACAAGCTACTCACGACATGTATCATGTGTCATAGTCCTACACTAGCTACTCACATCATGTATATTTGTCATAGTCCTACACTAGCTACTCACATCATGTATCATGTTACACAGTCCTACACTAGCTACTCACATCATGTATCATGTGTTATAGTCCTACACTAGCTACTCACATCATGTATATTTGTCATAGTCCTACACTAGCTACTCACATCATGTATAATTTTCATAGTCCTACATTAGCTACTCACATCATGTATCATGTTACACAGTCCTACACTAGCTACTCACATCATGTATCATGTGTTATAGTCCTACACTAGCTACTCACATCATGTATATTTGTCATAGTCCTACATTAGCTACTCACATCATGTATCATGTGTTATAGTCCTACACTAGCTACTCACATCATGTATATTTGTCATAGTCCTACACTAGCTACTCGCGACGTGTATCATGTGACATAGTCCTACATTAGCTACTCATTTGATAATTAATTTATCAACATATACAACTTCTTTGTTGCTATTGTGTAACTAAATTTTAATTATTTTGTAACTATTCTATATCTTTTTTTGTGCTATATAGTTGAGTTATTTTGTAATTGTATTGAAGCTTTTTTGTAATGATATTTTAGCTTTTTTGTAATACAATTTACAATATTGTTTTTTATAATTATATTGTCACTATAATGTAGCTATTTTGTAATTATATTGAAACTATATTGAGGCTTTGTTTGAACTATATGTTAATAATATATAAGTGTATTATAACTATACTGTCACCATTTTGTAGCTATTTTGTAATTATATTGTAAATATACTGTAGTTATTTTATGATTTTTTGTTACTATGTTTGTTACTATATTGTAACTATATTGTAGCTATATTGTAGCTGTATTGTAGCTATATTGTAGCTGTATTGTAGCTATATTTTAATTGTTTTTATCATTTAATCACACTACTCATCTACTTAATTTTAAATTACTTTACGTCAGATTTTACCTTCGTAAAGTTTATTTCTATCCTGACTATCATATCCTATTAAAACCTAAAATATCCTACTATATCCCATCATGTCATGTGCTACCCTATCATGTCATTTTTTATCGTGGCTCCTAGTCTGACCTTTTCAAACATATCCTTTCATATCCTACATAAATTAATAATCTTTAAGGATATGTCATTTAGGATGTTATAAAGAAAAAAAAACATTTCTCAATTTCAATCCTAACATAAAATAAATAAACTCACAGAATTATTTCGACATTTTCATGATATCCTCAAAGTTGAACCTAAAAGATTTTTGCAACAAAGGTGGTGAAAATTGTCCGTGAGTGACTAGTTATCTAGAAGTATGAGGGCTGACTCAATTGGTACTCGTATTTTTATTTGTGTTTCTATCACACACAGTCTCACCAGCAATCACACGTACACTAAGAGCAGATAATCAACAACAAGTCTCGTGTAATAACACTCAAATATTTTTTTACATAGAGGCACCAGTCCGTAACAGGATATGGTGGCTTGTAAAAATAAAGCAAAGATAATCCAAAATACAGCAAAAATAATCCAAATAAATGAAAAAAGTGAAGGACGTTTTCTCGGTATATATCTCTTCTCTCTCTTTCGACCTCTCACTCTTTCTCTTTTCGACTGTCTTCCAAGAGACCACTCAGTCGAATGACCAAAAAAATATGTCGTTACTCGCCTACTTATTCACACGTGACCCCCGACCAATCATTCAACTACGCTCCTTTCCCTGTCAATCAGGGGTAGGGGCTAACTTCTTGACTTAGATGGAAGCGGGGGGGGGGTGGAGGTACTTCATACCGTCAAAAGACAAAAGTAATCTATCCTTTGACGGCATTTGAACAGTGGCCGAGTGGTCAGAGAGAATCCCGAGTGGAATGTAAAACCCCTATGTAACATTCCTCAGCTCCCCGCTTGGTTTGTCGGCATGCAAGCCCTTCATCTATTTCCGCTGGCCACCTGCGATATGACGTAATTACGGGAGTGGGGTAGGAAGGGAGAGGTGGGAGTAATGGAACATATACTATTATACGTATCTTATATTTAATGAGGGGTGGGATTAATGGAACATATACTATTATACGTATCTTATACTTATTAATACTATTAAAGGGTGGTCGTGTGAGTCAAGGGTTGGAATAAAGTGGAAATGTTTTCGCCAAATTACTCACAGCCCGTGACACCCCTCACACGTCAGTTCGCGAATAAATATATTTATTGTCCTAATACACGCACACACATACACACACACACACACATGCCTACATGTATACATACTTGAATACTCATACATTTATACATTCATACACAAAAAGATACACACATACATATATACATACATACATACACACATACATGCATACATACATATATACATACATACATACACACATACATGCATACATACATATGTACATACATACATATATTTATATCAGTTGTATTGAAAACTTAATGAAACACATTTATAAACGCGTGCTAAACTTGAAACTTCATAATTTATTTCGGCTAATTCCCTCTTTATTAAAAACATTATCAAAAAAGTAATTCGCTTGTTACTCCATACAAATTTAATTAATTGACGAACGATTGAAAATAGTTTAGTGTCATCGAAAATACACAAGTGTTCAAAATATCAAATCAATTATTGGGCTTCAAGAAATAAGTGATAATTGTTTTCAAATTTCCCAAAGAAAAAACAGCTTAAAATTACAGACACGTTAGAAACACAGAACTGCCAGACATAGTGACTTAAAAACAGCTCTCTAACAACGAAGATACACATTCTGTTCAATATAGGGTGTATATTAGGGTTAGTACTTTTTTCATTTTTTTCAGAATATTATTTTACATGGCATTTTTTAATGAACAATTGTGAACAAAATATGAAAATAATATTCATTTATTTTTCACTCAAAAAAACCTTCCCCACCAACGCCATCTTGTGTTTACATATAAGAAGCGTTTTTCAATAAAATTACTTCTTTGATGGATTGCGCAATAACAATTATTTAATCCTATTAATTACATCCAGGAACTTTATAGGGTATTTTTTTACCTCCATGTCTGAAACAAAATAAATAAAAAAAAGTTTATTTTAAATTTAAAGTGCACTGTTTTAATGTATTATGCGTCTACTGCAACTTTACCAAAAATTGTCAAATCTTGGTAATTGTCACGAAAGGTATGCTTGGAATTTGGAAAGTCTTTTGGTTGATTTGGGAATATAGTATTCTTCTATTTCAATTTTATTCAACTGTAATCGTCTTCTTGAAATTAATTTTGTGGGAAAGCAAATTTGTCATCAAATAAAGCTTGTAAAGTATTAAAAATATTAAGCGAACACTCTACCAATATTGAAGCTCCTTCGCAGTCAGGAGTGTATAAGGCAACCCATAAAGAAGCAGAATTGTTGAAGTTGCAGTTTAAAAACAGCTTACAAAATTTTGAATGGTGCATACATTTTGACATAAAAAGAATAGAAGGAGAAAAACAAGTTGTTTTACTGAAAAACGTTGAAAAAGAAATTCGATTAGCCATATTGTCTCTGACAAATGGAAAAGCAGAGACAATATTTACAGCGAATATGGCTGTTCTAGCTAAATACGTACTCTATTCATGTATTCGAGTAATTATTTGCGATACAAGGAATACAAATTCTGGCAGCAAAAATTGTGTGGTACGCAAGCTGCAAAATTACTGTCAACAGAACAGTGGACAAATCCCTCAGTATATAGGCTTCCAGCTTCATGTTTTAGGCCTAGTACTCAAGCATGCTATGGATTCTGTTTTCGGCAGGGAAACGTCTAATCCAAACATTTCATATCCATTTGTTGCTGAAGTTAGCGCAAATTACGAGTCACATAAAGAGTCACTTGATTCTCAAGATAGTAGGTCAAAAATCATGTGAGAAAACAAAGGATGGAAAGACGACATGAAATTCTTGCATCATTTGACGAAAGTACTTCACTATTACGAATGAAATAAAACCTTTCCAGTAATTCACTTCCAAAGACTGACGGCTTTAAGTAATGCTCGTTGGAATTCAAAAGCAATACTAGCACTTCTGGCATTCCGGAAAATAGAAACGAGAAATTTGAACTTGCGTGTACTTTCATAGCGAGGACATGCATGGTCTGAAGTATGGTTTTCAGATCAAAGGGACTGGAAAATAGGAAAAGAGATTTTAGCACCTGCTTTGCAAATATACACCGAAGCAGAAAGATGCTTCATGAGGCACTGGGTCTGTGAAGATTAAGCAATACCTGGTATAGAACGAAGTAACTGCTATGCAGAAAGAGCTATACAAATAATGCAAGAAATTGTTCCACGTTGTGAGACTTCAAAGACACTATTAACTGTTTTATTCTCACTAATGATGAAGCATAAGACTTAATCTATGTTTCCTATGCTGTCCTTTATTATCATTTCATATTTTGGGCATCTCTATACTCATGCTTACATGCATTGCACTTGTTGTTCTTATGTAACTCTCCATTACAGTGTTGTGTTATATATATTAATATATAATATTCGTTTTATGGTTTGGTGGGGAAGGTTTTTCAAATATTTTCAGAAAAGGCTATTTGTGCCATAATACACTCATAAAAAGTCACCCTTTCTTGACATGTAAATATGAGGTTACAAAAAAGTCATAACCCTAGTGTATATTCTATAGGGTGTATATTCTATAGGGTGTATATTCTATATGGTGTATATTCTATAGGGTGTATATTCTATATGGTGTATATTCTATATGGTGTATATTCTATAGGGTGTATATTCTATATGGTGTATATTCTATAGGGTGTATATTCTATAGGGTGTGTATTCTATAGGGTGTATATTCTATAGGGTGTATATTCTATAGGGTGTATATTCTATATGGTGTATATTCTATAGGGTGTATATTCTATAGGGTGTATATTCTATATGGTGTATATTCTATAGGGTGTATATTCTATATGGTGTATATTATATATGGTGTATATTCTATAGGGTGTATATTCTATAGGGTGTATATTCTATATGGTGTATATTCTATAGGGTGTATATTCTATAGGATGTATATTCTGAGGTCTCCTCTTAAATAGTTATTCATGATTAGATATGTTCATCTATAGAGCTTCGGTTGCAGCTGCAACTAAAGGAGATCATATAAAAAAGAGGTTATTAGAATATCAAAATCATTTTTTATGAATACTTTGTCTAAACTATCAACAATAAATGCACACAATTTGTTGATGTTTGAAGATAAAATTACATTTCATTTTTTTTTTCTTATGGTTAAGCAAGTATATCAAATTAAAAGGAAGCACTTCATTTGGCCCATGGAATCTGATGTTTTATTTTTTTTTTTTTTGAATACTTCGATTTAGCCTCTTGACGTTTTATAAAATATTTTTAATTAGAATATCCTATCAGAAAAAAAAAATGAAAAATTCAATAATACGTCAGGAAATGTATGTTATGGTATTTGTATATTTTTTTAACATGCCGCGTGCCCGGCATAGCACTAGAGGGTTAAAATTAAATACTTGATTATGGCAGTATCTCACTAAACTGAATAGATCAGTATCTCACTAAAATGAATAGATCAGTCTCTCACTAAACTGGATAGGGCATTATCTCACTAAACTGGATAGGACATTATCTCACTAAACTGGATAGATCAGTATCTCACTAAACTGAATAGATTAGTATCTCACTAAACTGAATAGATCAGTATCTCACTAAACTGAATAAATCAGTATCTCACTAAACTGGATAGGGCATTATCTCACTAAACTGGATAGGACATTATCTCACTAAACTGGATAGATCAGTATCTCACGAAACTGAATAGATCAGTATCTCACTAAACTACATAGGTCAATATCTAACTAAACTGAATAGGACATTATCTCACTAAACTGGATAGATCAGTATCTCACTAAACTGGATAGATCAGTATCTCACTAAACTACATAGGTCAGTATCTAACTAAACTGAATAGGACATTATCTCACTCAACTGGATAGATCAGTATCTCACTAAACTGGATAGATCAGTATCTCACTAAACTGGATAGATCAGTATCTCACTAAACTGGATAGTTCAGTATCTCACTAAACTGAATAGATCAGTATTTCACTAAACTACATAGGTCAGTATCTAACTAAACTGAATAGGACATTATCTCACTCAACTGGATAGATCAGTATCTCACTAAACTGGATAGATCAGTATCTCACTAAACTGAATAGATCAGTATCTCACTCAAATGAATAGATCAGTATTTCACTAAACTTAATAGATCAGTATCTCACTAAACAGGATATGACATTATCTCACTTAACTGAATAGGACATTATCTCATTAAACTTGATAGGACATTATCTCACTCAACTGGATAGATCAGTATCTCACTAAACTGGATAGATCAGTATCTCACTAAACTGGATAGATCAGTATCTCACTAAACTGGATAGATCAGTATCTCACTCAACTGGATAGATCAGTATCTCACTAAACTGGATAGTTCAGTATCTCACTAAACTGAATAGATCAGTATCTCACTAAAATGAATAGATCAGTATTTCACTAAACTACATAGGTCAGTATCTAACTAAACTGAATAGGACATTATCTCACTAAACTGGATAGATCAGTATCTCACTAAACTGGATAGATCAGTATCTCACTAAACTGAATAGATCAGTATCTCACTAAACTGGATAGATCAGTATCTCACTAAACTGGATAGATCAGTATCTCACTAAAATGAATAGATCAGTATTTCACTAAACTTAATAGATCAGTATCTCACTAAACAGGATATGACATTATCTCACTTAACTGAATAGGACATTATCTCACTAAACTGGATAGATCAGTAACTCACTAAACTGGATAGATCAGTATCTCACTAAACTTAATAGATCAGTATCTCACTAAACAGGATAGGACATTATCTCACTAAACTGGATAGGACATTATCTCACTAAACTGAATAGATCAGTATCTCACTAAACTGAATAGATCAGTATCTCACTAAACTTAATAGATCAGTATCTCACTAAACAGGATAGGACATTATCTCACTAAACTGAATAGGACATTATCTCACTAAACTGGATAGGACATTATCTCACTAAACTGGATAGATCAGTATCTCACTAAACTGGATAGATCAGTATCTCACTAAACTGAATAGATCAGTATCTCACTAAACTTAATAGATCAGTATCTCACTAAACAGGATAGGACATTATCTCACTAAACTGAATAGGACATTATCTCACTAAACTGGATAGGACATTATCTCACTAAACTGGATAGATCAGTATCTCACTAAACTGGATAGATCAGTATCTCACTAAACTTAATAGATCAGTATCTCACTAAACTGGATAGATCAGCATCTCACTAAACTGGATAGGACATTATCTCACTCATCAGTACTCATCAATACTCGTCAGTAATCGATATTTATTAGAAAGTTAAAGAAAACTTGAAGGGAAATAAAACACATCAAACTATGGTGTAGTGATGGTAGTTTTTAATTGAACACAAGGTACAGTAATTTTACTCTGGCTGTAAATAGAACAAACATAGAAAAGACGATGAGATTTGTAAATAAAATATTTGAATTCAATTAAGTAGCAGTTTGTACTGTAAAATGAAATCTGTCGAAATCAGGGGTGGACAAATTTGTTTAAATTGTGAGCCACAGAGGGCTATTAATTTGACAGAAGTACAGATGATTGGTTTATAATAACTAGCTACATATGTAGAATATTGTAACACTTACTACATATGTATATTATTGTAACACTCACTACGTATCTATAATAGTTTAGCAATCACTAAGTATCTAAAATATTGTAGCACTTATTACATATCTAAACTATTGTAGCACTCACTACATATCTAAAATATTGTAGCACTAACTACATGTCTAACAAAAAAAATGGTTTGTACCGTGTTATATTTATTTAATAATGAGGTCGTTTTATTGGTAATATCATCCTGGTCTTACAAAATTTGTGTCGTTTGTTGGAGATCCGCTCTTCAATTATCTTTCTCGATAGAGATATCTTTTGATATATGTAGTGAAGACTTCTCCCCACCACTATAGCCAACACACACCCCATCCCCACCACTATAGCCAACACACACCCCATCCCCACCACTATAGCCAACACACAATCTCCCCATCACCATCTCTCTCTCTGTATCTCTTCCCCCCTCTCTCTCTCTCTCTCTCTCTCTCTCTCTCTCTCTCTCTTTCAAATATATGAGGTTGTGGGGGGACGGGACAATTACTTTTGTTTATATCGCTACAAATAGTCTATAAATCTATCAGTTTAGTCAATGTATAAAAACTTTCAAGTAGATTATTAGAAGATCACATTAGATGTCAACACATTTAGCACATTTGTTTCATTTTTACTTTCAGTAAATTATTTAATAAAACATTTAACAGACTACATTTGAAATAGCTTGCCAAGGTAACTTGATAATTCTCCAAACAACAGCAAGATAGCAGTTGGACAAGAAAGGTCAAAATTTAGTTCTATTTTCAAATTTTTAAATTTCTTGATGTGCTGTCAAAAACAGCCCCCCTCCCCCACAGCCCACATCCTAAATGACGCCCCTCGACATAATGTTACAACGTCTGGTTACCATTGTGAACTCTGAACTCTGTACTGTATACAATAACACTAGAATCTATAGGATACATGACATTAATTTCCAGATCAATAGCAGTAGGAAGGTGGGGTTAGTTAAACATGTCACGATAAATAATTTTGTATGTCTGGGGTAAGGTTATGACGAGTTATGTTGTATGTCTGGGGTAAGGTTATAACTAGTTATGTTGTAAGTCTAGTGTAAGGTTATGACACGTTATGTTGAATATATGTCTGGGGTAAGGTTATGACGAGTTACGGTAAATGTCTGGGGTAAGGTTATGACGAGTTATGTTGTATGTCTGGGGTAAGGTTATGATAAGTTATGCTGTATATATGTCTTGGGTAAGGTTATGATGACACGTTATGTTGTATATATGTCTGGGGTAAGGTTATGACAAGTTATTTTGTATATATATATATATCGGGTAAGGTTATGACACGTTATGCTGAATGTATGTCTGGGGTAAGGTTATAACAATTTATGTTGAATATATGTCTGGGGGAAGGTAATGACAAGTTATGGTGTATATATGTCTGGGGTAAGGTTATGACAAGTTATGTTGTATATATGTCTGGGGTAAGGTTATGACAAGTTATGTTGTATATATGTCTGGGGTAAGGTTATGACAAGTTATGTTGTATGTCTGGGGTAAGGTAAACATGTCACGCCTAATTACACAATGTTTACTATTTCTCTCTCACTCGCTCAGAGTGCATCAATTCTAAATCATAGCTGTTACCTGGCGCCCTACAATATACTTCCACACTACACATTGTATATTCTTATATACACACAATATACTTCCACACTACACATTGTATATTCTTATATACACACAATATACTTCCACACTACACATTGTATATTCTTATATACACACAATATACTTCCACACTACACATTGTATATTCTTATATACACACAATATACTTCCACACTACACATTGTATATTCTTATATACACACAATATACTTCCACACTACACATTGTATATTCTTAAAACACACAATATACTTCCACACTACACATTGTATATTCTTATATACACACAATATACTTCCACACTACACATTGTATATTCTTATATACACACAATATACTTCCATACTACACATTGTATATTCTTATAAACACACAATATACTTTCACACTACACATTGTATATTCATATATACACACAATATACTTCCACACTATACATTGTATATTCTTATAAACACACAATATACTTCCACACTACACATTGTATATTCTTATAAACACACAATATACTTCCACACTTCACATTGTATATTCATATATACACACAATATACTTCCACACTACACATTGTATATTCTTATATACATAAAATATTTTTCTACACATCACATATTGTGTATTCTTGTATACATACTATATACTTCCGCACTACATATTGTATATGATTATATACACAAAATACACTTCCACAATGAGCACATTGTATATTCATATATACACACTGCTTAATTTAACAAGGATAACATTTGACAGTGTATACAAGTAAGCTCTAAACAAATCGATCAATATAACATTTTTCATAATTTACATCAGATATGATAGGAACATGTCAGTTGGCCAGGCAACGATAAGAGAGCAACTTGACCTAAAGAAACTGTTTAGATGTGTAACATTTATTCATACACTTTAAGTTGGCCAACATTTCACATCTGATACTTTAAGTTGGTTAACATTTCATATCTGATACTTTAAGTTGGCCAACATTTCACATCTGATATATAAGTTGGCCAACATTTCACATCTGATATATAAGTTGGCCAACATTTCACATCTGATACTTTAAGTTGGTTAACATTTTACATCTGATACTTTAAGTTGGCCAGCATTTCACATCTGATACTTTAAGTTGGTTAACATTTCACATCTGATACTTTAAGTTGGCCAACATTTCACATCTGATACTTTAAGTTGGCCAACATTTCACATCTGATATATAAGTTGGCCAACATTTCACATCTGATATATAAGTTGGCCAACATTTCACATCTGATATATAAGTTGGCCAACATTTCACATCTGATACTTTAAGTTGGTTAACATTTCACATCTGATACTTTAAGTTGGCCAACATTTCACATCTGATACTTTAAGTTGGCCAACATTTCACATCTGATATATAAGTTGGCCAACATTTCACATCTGATATATAAGTTGGCCAACATTTCACATCTGATATATAAGTTGTACATCCATTTTAAATATGTTTCGTATTCACTATTATCTTCTTGTTTCTCACAGGATAACCAGTTAACTTAAAAAAAAGTTAGATTTTTTTTTTTCGAAAGATAATGAAACTTGGGTCTGTTTCTAACAAATTACATTGTGTGATATTGTGTGATATTGTTTGATATCGCGTGATATTGTGTGACTTTTCCATGTTTATATGGTTGGGTTGATCTTTTTAGATAGCATGATTTTATGACTGTTCCTAGCTTACATGACAGTATTACTGTTTTAACATATGTTTAAAATATGAAAAACGACAAATATTAAACATGTATGTTAAGTCTAGGGTGCACAAGTCAAGTGTAGAGCAGAATGCTTATCTAGGGTGCACTAGTCAAGTGTATAGCAGAATGTTCATCTAGGGTGCACAAGTCAAGTGTAGAGCAGAATGTTCATCTAGGGTGCACAAGTCAAGTGTAGAGCAGAATGTACATCTAGGGTGCACAAGTCAAGTGTAGAGCAGAATGTTCATCTAGGGTGCACAAGTCAAGTGTATAGCAGAATGTTCATCTAGGGTGCACAAGTCAAGTGTATAGCAAAATGTTCATCTAGGGTATGCGGGTAAATGTATTGAATACATGTCAAATCTTTGACACACACGTTAGGTTTTGACACGCAGGTCAATTCAATGGCAAACTGTCCAAATCAAACATAGAGGTCAAATCTATGCCATACAGGTCAAAACTATGGCAAAAAGTCTAACTTTTAAAATACAGGTCATATCTATGTCATGCAGGACAAGTGTATTACATAATGTCTAGTTTATTACACGCAGGTCAAGTCTATGACACGCAGGTCAAGTATATGAGACAAAAAATAATTTGACCAAACGTGGGTTGACTTTAAGTGTGTTGATCTTTATAAAGTTGTTTGCTTTAAAGAAATATTATGATTTTCATTTCTTGTCAACGGTTCAAAGCCTTTTAAATTTAAATACAGAAATAATGTTCTGCTGACTTTCCTGACTGTTCCACAGCTCCAAAACGTTTGACTACCACTACTCCATTAATATCATATCCTTAACTAACAAATGAATTCTCTGTGATGTTGCAGGTAATATCATAACTGGAAGAAATCATACATGAACTCTTCTTCTTTCACTGAGATAAACTTGAAGAAATCATACATGAACTGTGATATCTTACACTATGAGATAAACTTGAAGAAATCACGCATGAACTGTTCTTCTTGCTGCTGGTCTAAACTTCAGAGAAATCATACATGAACTATTCTTCTGCCTTCACTGAGATGAACTTTTAGTTTCTGTTGTAATTTTCGAATAAATCTCGAACGCTGCTTAATTAGTTTATTGTGTATATGGCATCTTTAGATTTCAGTCTATTAATTCTTGCAAACAATTCGTTTTTCTGTAATATTTTTCTTATAATTATACGATAAAATATATCTTAAACTAATTAAGAGGTTTTATTATTTTTGTAGTGCATTCAAGTGATATTGACATTGGGTATGTTGACTGTTGTACTATATTGACATTAGGATGATAGCTTATACAGGTGCAAATTCACATTATGTATATTGATCTCTAGGGATAATGGCATTATGGATATTCAGGCATTAGGTGCATATTAGGCAATGGGTATATTGTGATAAGGTATATTGACATTAGGATATTGTCATAGAGATAATATTGATATGAGTGATATTGACTTTCGGGGATATTGAAAGCGTTAAGGATGTCGAAGCATTAGGGATATTGGCGTTGGGGATATTATTATGGAGGATGTGTAGTAGAGATGTTGGTAGAAACAATGTTGCGAGTGATATTAAACTTTGGGATACTGACGTGGAATATTTGGCGTTTGAGGATCATCTCTGTAGGGAATATTGACATTAGGGATATTATGATGTGACATTAGGGATAGCTAACAAATGGATATTGAGGTTACTCGGTATTTTTGTTTTCTTTTTCAAATGTTCTATCCTATGGAATAGTATACACTGGGTCCAGGAGGACACAACACTTGAGTTCACTTGAAATTGATTATGACGTTTGGCATGTCAAACAAAGAAAATCAATGTTTGATTTAATTATGTGGCAGTGTGCACTCACACACATACACTATGGAACCTTTCCCCTCTGGAATCCAGCCACATTCTCCCAAGCCCACGCCTAGAGACTGAAGGAGAAAATTTAAAGAAACAACAACCAGTGGTATGGTTGGACTCATGGTGCCAGTGATTATTATTTTATATAAATATACATATCAGCGTACAGTCTTAGGAAGTATATATTCAATACAATATGTACATTCAGGTAGAATACAGGAGAAATGTGTCTTACCAACATATATTCCAGGAAGTACGAATTGATAAGTGGATGTGATCAATGTGTATGCCAGAGTACAGTCGGGAGATGATATGTGTACAATATGTACGTAAGACTAAAGTCTTAAGTGTGGCGTGTGCATATGAATGTATTTTCAATTGGGAGAAGTGTATGTGTACAATAACGCATATATTAAAATTTAGTCGGGAGAAGTGTATGTGTGCTGTTGTCTTCATTATTCCAGATATTTGCACTCACTGTGTCTGTGTGGTTCACTTTAACTGGTTCTCTTGTTAAACTTCAGTGCCCCCTGAAAATAATTTTCAATTCAGGTGTTGATTTTCCTGATTCAATGGAGGGACCACGACCGTCAACATAATCAACTTTGAATCATTCCAATTCTCAATTCAGTCATTCAGTCTCCAATTCAAGTCTGAAATTCTCAATTCGAATCGTTCATCCTCAATTCGTTATTGATCTCAATTCAGTCATTCAATTATCAAATTGGTCATTCGATCTCAATTCAGTCATTTTGTCGTTCAGTCTTGATTTTCAATTAGTCATTCAGTCTCAATTTTTCAATTGATGAATATTATTCAGTCATTTCAATTCTCAATTCGGTTCTTTTAGCTATTTATTTCTCAACCTGCTTATAACTCAATTGTTAAGAATACTTGGCTTTGTTTAATATATATTGCCAGTATATATCAAGAAAATACTTTACAGCTTTATCTGTTGATAACTTCATCATTAAAACTATATGTCTAGTAAGTACGCCATTGGTTGTGTATATCTATCAAGTCATAGCCAAGTAAATTTCACATTGGTTGTGTATGTCATTAAAAATTATGTCTAGTAATTTTTGTCATTGGTTGTTTATGACCATTAAAAGTATATCAAGTGAAGTACCTTGCATTGGTGTATGTCCATTAAATTGCCTTGTCTTTGGTAATTTTTACCCATTGGTTGGTAACATCATCGTAAAAGTATATGTCAATAAGTACTACCTGTTGGTTTTGTGTATGCCAGTACCAAGTATATTTGCAGTAGTTTTAGTAATGGAATATTTCAATTGACTAAGATTATTGAACTTATTAATTGAACGCTGTATATTTCAATTAATATGTATTGAGTATAATAGCATTATATTAAAAATACCAATACATTATTTTGATTAATATTTTCAGTTCATTTTGATATTTGTTTTCATTTCTGTTATGTAAATTTTTTTTGATATATCTTATGGTGACAGAAGATTTTTGACATCATTTCTCATTCGTTTTCCTTGATTAAACACTCATCAGTGAGTATGAGCATAAGGTATTTGGAACTTAAGGATGGTATGATTTTTATGATATGAGACGTATTTCTAGATGAGACCCCAAACTTTGTGATGAGACATTCTCTGAACCAGATGAACCAAACTTTGCTTGATGAATATTCTAGACAAATTGAGGACCCCAAACTGCTTGATGGGACATTTTAGACCAAAGTTAGCTTACAATTGCATGATGAGACATTCTAGACCAGATGGGTCCAAACTTTACTGATGGGACATTTAAATTCAGATCAGCTGACTTTTTGCTTGATGAATATTCTACACCAGATGGGCTGGCTTTAGCCCAGGTGAGACATTCAAGAACCAGATGGGTCAAACTTTGCCGATGAACATTCTGAACCAGTCATGACCCAAACTTTGCTTGATGAATATTCAGACAAGATGGGCCCAAACTTTGCTTGATGAGACATTCTAGTGAGATGAGGTCCAAACTTTGCACCGATGAGACATTCTGAATAGTCATTAAACTTTGCTTGATGAGATATTCTAGTCAAGATGAGCCCAAACTTTTTTAACAACCAGTTCTAAACTAGGAGTGATTTTAAACATGCATTGCATGAGACAGTTCGGAATCAAGATGAACCAAACTTTTGCTTGATGAAACATTCTCACAGATGGGCCCAAACTTTGCCTTGATGAGCATTCTGCACCAGATGGGCCCAAACTTTGCAGCAGTGCATTTGATACCACACCAGATGGTACCCATTTTCATTAGTGAGACATTCTACACCAGATGGATTCCAAACTTTGCTTGATGAGACATTCTGAAACCAGATGGGCCCCAAGCTTTGCTTGATAGAATTTCTTGACCAGATGGGTAAACTTTGGTGATAGCATTCCAAGACCAGATGGACCAAACTTTTCAACCATTTAGGTAACCGCCATACTGATTAATTTCAGTGTATTATAAAAGAAATGGCTCATGTACTTTTTTTCCTTGTGCCAATGACCTTTAATGATGACCTCTTGTCTTTCATTGTCGACTGGAAATAAGGATAGTTAAAGTTCAATTGAAGCAGGTGATTTAATTGTCTTAATATTGCTGATCATGTCCCTAACACTGCAGATTTTTGAGTTGAAATTTAGATATCATCTTTAGATAAATCAATCTCTCTTGACTCAAATCTCAAAAGGTAAACAAAAGACATTTGTGAGATGTAACTATTTAATGACATGTAAC
>JAGDYQ010000059.1:4897026-4968233 GCA_021962125.1 Bulinus truncatus
AGAATGTAGTTCAGTGTTCTCTGTATAAGTTTTGTAAATGTATTTAAGTAAAATACAATCTATGATGGCAAAATGAGTAAGTAGAAAATGGGCAATTTTACTGGTGACGACAAACTTGCAAAATATGAATGCGCTGGGCACTGCCCAGTGGCTAGTCTATTTTTCACTCTGGTGATTGGTTTGTTGCTGGGTTTGTTGTAATTTGGCAGCTTGTAACATATTATATGTAAGGCTATATTTTTATAAGTAAAAAAATAAATCATAAAATGAGATTTCAATAAAAAATAAAATTGAAATCTGTTTAAAATGAATTAAATTCTATCGAATAAACATTACAGCCATTAGTTTTGAGATCACAACTCATTACCGTTAGCCCTTTATTAGTCTGATATATGGTTCTTTTAGCTTTCAGAAGTGTTACCTACTTGGGGGATAATCTTATGCCGATTGAGATTACTTCTCTCCCCTTACGGCTCGACTAAATGAACAGTTCGGTGTGATCAGAAACACTCGAGTGTTCACAAATTATCACATGACAAAATTCACTAGCGACGGTCTTGATGTTTATTTACATATGTCAAGCTTTTTTTTTTTGTTTATTTAATAATTTGTCAGTATTATAAATTAATATGAGTCGCACTCTTTTTAACAGCTTGGTTGGGGGGAGGGGAGGGAGGGGGGAGTTGCTATTTATATATTTCACTACTGATATTTATTACAGTTACAACTATCACTTGTACATAATACAATTTTAGGGTGGTCGTCTCTCGGCGGGTTTATTTTATTGATTTTGCGGCTTTTTTGCTGTGCAATTTGGTGATTATACTAAAATATATCTGGGAACTCTGATTCTTCTCTGTTTAGGTTAGGGAACAGCTATAATAAATTTCATGAAGATCTAACTATAAATAAGAATTTAAAATGTTGTTATGGCCTCAACAAGTTGAATATTAATACCTGTCAATTACTTACACCGGTTTCTTTTAGCGGATGGAAGCCGCATACCAGATGTTGCAGAAAATTTAACATGACAGACTTTGTTGGCTATTACACAAAAACGAAAGAAATCCTTTATTGCAGTCCATAAGTCAAGAGTCTAATGATATTTATATTTACTTCATACACACATTTAATTCATTATTTATGTAGGTTGTGTTTTCCTAGTAAAATTCACAAATTAGAACTTTCCTACACATCTTACAAGAGCAGAGGTCTTTCCCGACATGTACAAATTAAAACAAAGTTTATGTGTGTATGTTGAGTTGTTTACGTTGTTTGTTTGTGTTCTTTGTTTGTGTTCTTTGTATTGTCTGTGTTGATTGTGTTGTTTGTATGTGTTGTTTTGTATTTCAGTGTTGTTTGTTTGTGTTCTTTGTATTGTCTGTGTTCCTTGTGTTTTTGTTTGTGTTCTTTGAATTGTCTGTGTTCCTTGTGTTTTTGTTTGTGTTCTTTGTATTGTCTGTGTTCCTTGTGTTTTTGTTTGTATTGTTTGTATTGTCTGTGTTGATTGTGTTGTTGTATGTGTTGTTTGTATTGTATGTGTTGATTGTGTTGTTTGTATGTGTTGTTTGTATTTTCTGTGTTGATTGTGTTGTTTGTATGTGTTGTTTGTATTGTCTGTGTTGATTGTTTTGTTTGTATGTGTTGTTTGTTTTTGTTGTTTGTTAGATATTTAACTTTGTGTGCTCAATTTCTTAGTGCAGTCATATGATTATTATAATTCTCATTCACTTATACAGAATGTATCTATATATTATTTCTAAAGTTTGTTCGCTCATGTTCCTGGAATATTATGTTGTGAAAATATGTAAATTGTGACAGGTAACTGCTTTTTCCACTATTTTTTTTAAACATTCATCTATTTAACAGACATCATTTGGTGGCGGGGAAGGGGGTATAGACAGGAACTATCCCAGATTAGTTTTGATTGACAACAAAAAATAATCATCTTAACGTAAGTTTTGTTGTTTCATAAAGAGTTCGTCAGTCATTTTTCAGTTATGCCCTACATTGTATTTCTCATCAATGTTATCAATGTCAGTTTCAAAAATTCTAGATAATACACATCAGAACATTCATTACGTTTTCTACCGGCTAAAAATTCGAGTTCTGTACACATCTTTATTTCTAACTTAGTCTAACTACTCTAAAACCAGAAACTTTTTTAATTAAACTGATGTGTGTGTGTGTTGTGTGTGTTGTGTTTGTGTGTGTTGTGTGTGTGTTGTGTGTGTGTGTTTGTGTTGTGTGTGTTGTGTGTGTGTTGTGTGTGTGTGTTGTGTGTGTGTTGTGTGTGTGTGTTGTGTGTGTCGTGTGTGGTGTGTGTTGTGTGTGTTGTGTGTGTGTTGTGTGTGTGTTGTGTGTGTTGTGTGTGTGTGTTGTGTGTGTATGGGAAGGGGAAAGTCAAATGCTACACTTTACAAACATTCGTGTCCGGAAATATTTTTTTGTTCAGTGTAGTTTAAATTTTGAACAACTTATTGAAGTTTTAGACTTCAAATCATTCATAGGTCAGGGTTATTTTAATCCCAGGATTCCAACATACAACTAGGGAGTGGCTGCTATTTAAAACAAGAAAGAATATCTAAGTGTTTCATTATTTTCCCCACAATCGACAAAGATTAGAGAACATTATCTTTACATTCAGCCAGAGACTTGTGTTGTTTTCTTCTTCTAACCTTCTCCTCTTTCTTTCTCTCTGAATATCTCACACCGTAACTTTGATCTTGTGCAACGCATTCTATGGAGGATTTTTGTTGATTGAAACATTTTATTACATTATATCTTTGCGCGACGTTTGTTGTGTGTCTGTTGGTTGTTTGTTTGTTGTGTGTCTGTTGGTTGTTTGTTTGTTGTGTGTCTGTTTGTTGTTTGTCTGCTTGCAGTTTTTCTTTTCTATGTTTCTTCTTATTTTCTCTCAACCCCGCCGTCCCCCTCCATGAAGAACTCTCTTTTTAAGTTTCTTATTCTTTCTTTCTCTTATTTTGATTTTCCTCTGGTGATGATTATCTCACGTTTATTTATCTCATTGACTTCAGAATGTCTTAGTCTTACTTATTTTATTGTCTACTTTTTATTGACATTTTTATGTTGACATTTTTCTTACCGATTTTTCGTGCACACTTTCAAAATTTAAAACATATTTGTACATAAACAAAAGTTGTACTTTCACGTCATGTATCATGTGTCATAGTCCTACACTAGCTACTCACGTCATGTATCATGTGTCATAGTCCTACACTAGCTATTCACATCATGTATCATGTGTCATAGTCCTACACTAGCTACTCACGTCATGTATCATGTGTCATAGTCCTACACTAGCTACTCACATCATGTATCATGTGTCATAGTCCTACACTAGCTACTCACATCATGTATCATGTGTCATAGTCCTACTCTAGCTACTCACATCATGTATCATGTGTCATAGTCCTACACTAGCTACTCACGCCATGTATCATGTGTCATAGTCCTACACTAGCTGCTCACGTCAAGAATCAGTCTCATAGTCCTACACTAGCTACTCACGCCATGTATCATGTGACATAGTCCTACATTAGCTACTCACATGATAATTAATTTATCAACATATACAACTTCTTTGTTGCTATTGTGTAACTAAATTTTAATTATTTTGTAACTATTCTATATCTTTTTTGTGCTATATAGTTGTTTTATTTTGTAATTGTATTGAAGCTTTTTTGTAATGATATTTTAGCTTTTTTGTAATACAATTTACAATATTGTTTTTTATAATTATATTGTCACTATAATGTAGCTATTTTGTAATTATTTTGTAACTATATTGAGGCTTTGTTTGAACTATATGTTAACAATATGTAACTGTATTATAACTATACTGTCACCATTTTGTAGCTATTTTGTAATTATATTGTAAATATACTGTAGTTATTTTATGATTATTTTGTTACTATGTTTGTTACTATATTGTAACTATATTGTAGCTGTATTGTAGCTATATTGTAGCTGTATTGTAGCTATATTTTAATAGTTATTATCGTTTAAACACACTACTCATCTACTTAATTTTAAATTACTTTACGTCAGATTTTATCTTCGTAAAGTTTAGTTCTATCCTGACTATCATATCCTATTAAAACCTAAAATATCCTACTATATCCCATCATGTCATGTGTTACCCTATCATGTCATTTTTTATCGTGGCTCCTAGTCTGACCTTTTCAAACATATCCTTTCATATCCTACATAAATTAATCATTTTTAAGGATATGTCAATTAGGATGTTATAAAGAAAAAAAAATGTTCTCAATTTCAATCCTAACATAAAATAAATAAATTCACAGAATTACTTTGACCTTTTCATGATATCCTCAAAGTTGAACCTAAAAGTGTTTTTTGCAACAAGGTGGTGAAGTCTCACCAGCAATCACACGTACACTTAGCTCAGATAATCAACAAGTCTCGTGTAACAACACTCAAATATTTATCTACATAGAGGCACCAGTCCGTAACAGGATATGGTGGCTTGTAAAAATAAAGCAAAGATAATCCAAAATACAGCAAAAATAATCCAAAATAAATGAATAAAGTGAATGACGTTTTCTCGTTATTTCTCTCTCTCTCTCTCTCTTTCGACGTCTCACTCTTTCTCTCTTCGACTGTCTTCCAAGAGACCACTCAGTCGAATGACCAAAAAAATATTTCGTTGCTCACACGTGACCCACTGACCAATCATTCATCTACGCTCCTTTCCCTGTCAATCAGGGGGTGGGGCTAACTTCCCGACTTAGATGGGACGGGGGTGGAGGTGGAGGTACGTCATACCGACAAAAGTCAAAAGTAAATGGACATCTATCCTTTGTCGGCATTTGAACAGAGGCCGAGTGGTCAGGGAGAATCCCGAGTGGAATGTAACACGCCTATGAAACATTCCTCAGCTCCCCGCTTGGTTTGTCGGCATTCAAGCCCTTCATCTTTTTCCGCTGGCCACCTGCGATATGACGTGATTACGGGGGTGGGGTAGGAAGGGAGGGAGTATGGAATATATAGGCCTACTATTATACGTATCTTATATTTATTAATACTTTTAGAGGGTGGCCGTGCGAGTCAAGGGTTGGAATAAAGTGGAAATGTTTTCGCCAAATTACTCACAACCCGTGACACCCTTCACGCGTCAGTTCGCGAATAAATATATTTATTGTCATAATACACCCACACTAGGGTGATAACTATTTTCATTATTTTTCGTAACGAAACTGAAACCCCTCACATTCGAGGAACAATTATATGTAGATGACAGTAGCAACATTAATTTTTTTTTAAATTGAAAAAAGTTCCCCCTATTTTTAATTTTTCGTTCACATATCGCGCAGTTTGAACTCGCCCCAGCTTGGGGTGAGTTCACAATATATAACTATTTCATTATTGTTATAACTTCTTTTATTTTCTGTTTCAGGTGCAAATATATAATATATATTCTGGAATATTTTAGAACATTGTGGAATATTTTTGAATATTTTGGATAAACTATCTCGTTTTCAGTGCAAGATTGCAAGTCTTACTGTCAGGATAGTGAAAGTAGATAGACATGGATAGATAGAAAGACATATTGTTAGACAGATAGACAGATAGGCTAAACAATCTCACACGGATGCCTAAAAACCGTCAAATTCTTGGAAACTTCACTTTTCTGTTCAATTGCCAGAAACGGCGACTGGATCGAATCAAAATTATGATTACGGATATAGAATTGCTTTGGAGGGAAATTCTAGACTTTCCACTATTATCCAGCGCACTCATCAGAAAGAAACTCAATTGCCTGATTGATTTATATGACAAAAACAAAAAGAATCCGTCTGATAAATTTACTACAACACTTTCTCAGTTATTTGATGTCACCAACGTTAATGGAGAATGGAAAAGCACGGAGGATAAAGAACTCTACCAGAGGCAAGTTAAGAGTGGAGGAAAGATTGGTTATTCAATGGTCAAACAAGCCCCTTTGGAATCAATCCACCCAAGAAAACGAATCCGACTATCAAAAACCCAATCACAAGCCAGCTCTTCTCAATCGCAACCTATACAAACACATACAACTGTCTCAGAATCTTCGGATTCTGAAACCTCTGCTTCTTCACCCGACTTGCCAACCTATTCTTCCACGTCATCTTCTCCTGAATGCAAACCGAAATACCAAAGAGCAAGCACTACAACAGCGGGTTTGCTAGTACTGCAAAACAACATTTCTACACATAAAGCATATGATGTTCTTGCAACCATTGCTGAACAGGGTCACGATGTGCCAGTTCCAAGTCAGGCGGGTGTCTGGAAACGAGTAATCTCTGTAGGACGTAAAATGAAAACCAAAAATTGTTCAAAAACTTCAAAGCAAAGAACTCTATTGTCTCCAGTTTGATGGTAAAAGAGTTCAAGGGAAGAGTATCAAGTAGTTCTGCTGAAAAATATGACAACCGAAATCAAACTTGGTATTATTAAATGTGAGAGTGGTTCTGCCGCGGCCATTCACAAGGAACTACATCAGCTACTTGATGAATATGATGCTTGGAAAAATATTGGCATGATAATATGCGACACGACCGCAGTAAATACTGGTCGTTTGCATGGGATTGTAAAGCTCATACAGGATGATGTCTTGAGCAAGGGCTTTCAGAAGCCACAATATATTGGGTGTCAGCACCATGTACTCGACCTCCTTTTGAAACATGTCATGAATTTTTTTATCCAAGAGCCAACGAGCAAACCAAAACTCAACTATTCCTTCATTGACCAATTAACACAAAACTATGTCACTCTTCAGGCTGATTACCGCCTCGTTGCGACAGATGATGTTAGCACAGACGAGAACCCTGGATGGCGAGATGATTTCAAGTTCTTATATGAATTATGTCAGGCATATCGTCATTACAAAACAACTTCACGTTGGCCTCGCATCAACTGGAAGAAACTACCAAATTTACACCAGGCAAGATGGAACTCACGTGCGATATATACTGTTATATCATTTTTTCTGATACCAGAGTGGCGCAACATCCTCACTCCTGCCTGCAACTTCATCTGCTACGAATGGGCAAATGCTTGGTTCCATTCTCAACACTATAATGAAGCGTCCTTCAATGAACTGTTTACCTCACTCATCAGGATAAAATGCAAGAAGGCAATTAAGTGTTTAAAGACCCATTGGTCAGTCGAAAAGTCATTAATTGACATTCCCAGATCTAACCAAATTGCTGAACGTGCTGTGAAACTGATGGAGGAACTTCATGCAAAATCGAGAAAATTTTTGAATCTGAAGTTCATAGGAAAAAATATGTTTTAAACATTTCTTGTACATTCTGTACATATTACTAACTGATCTGTATCTTATTTATTAATAAAAGTTGATTAGTTATTATTATTACTCTTTTGAGTTAAGCTAAAAAAAATAATGTCCTTTTTTTTGAAAAAAGAAATATTTTTCCACTTTTTTCTTCCGAGAAAGGGGGAGGAGGGGGAACTTTTTTTAAAAAAATCAAAAATGCAATTGATATTCTTAAATTACACATAAAAGTTCCTCGATTGCAAGTGGTTTCATAAAAATATTTTTTTTGTTATCACCCTAACCCACACACATACACAAACACATGCCTACATGTATACATACATGAATACTCATGCATTTATACATTCATACACACAAAGATACACACATACATATATTCATACATACATACACACATACATGCATACATACATATATACATACATACATATATTTATATCAGTGGTAAACTTGAAACCTCATAATTTCTTTCGGCTATTTCCCTCTTTATTAAAAACATTATCAAAAAAGTAATTCGCTTGTTACTCCATACAAATTTAATTAATTGACGAACGATTGAAAATAGTTTAGTGTCATCGAAAATTCACAAATGTTCAAAATATCAAATCAATTATTTTCAAATTTCCCAAAGAAAAAACAGCTTAAAATTACAAACACGTTAGAAACACAGAACTGCCAGACATAGTGATTTAAAAACAGTTCTCTAACAACGAAGATACACATTCTGTTCAATATAGGGTGTATATTCTATAGGGTGTATATTCTATAGGGTGTATATTCTATAGGGTGTATATTCTATAGGGTGTATATTCTATAGGGTGTATATTCTGAGGTCACCTCTTAAATAGTTATTCATGATTAGATATGTTCATCTATAGAGCTTCGGTTGCAGGTGCAACTAAAGGAGATCATATAAAAAAAAAAGGTTATTAGAATATCAAAATCATTTTTTATGAATACTTTGTCTAAACTATCAACAATAAATGCACACAATTTGTTGATGTTTGAAGATAAAATTTCATTTCTTTTTTTTTTCTTAGGGTTAAGCAAGTATATCAAATTAAAAGGAAGCACTTCATTTGGCCAATGGAATCTGATGTTTTATTTTTTTTTTTAATACTTCGATTGACGTTTTATAAAATATTTTTAATTAGAATATCCTATCAGAAAAAAAAATGAAAAATTCAATAAATGCGTCAGGAAATGTATGTTATGGTATTTGTATATTTTTTTAACATGCTGCGTGCACGGCATAGCACTAGAGGGTTAAAATTAAATACTTGATTATGGCAGTATCTCACTAAATTGAATAGATCAGTATCTCACTAAACATTTATTCATACACTTTAAGTTTGGCCAACATTTCACATCTGATACTTTAAGTTTGGCCAACATTTCACATCTGATACTTTAAGTTTGGCCAACATTTCACATCTGATATACAAGCTGGCCAACATTTCACATCTGATATATAAACAGTAAACTGGATAGGGCATTATCTCACTAAACTGGATAGGACATTATCTCACTAAACTGGATAAATCAGTATCTCACTAAACTGGATAGATCAGTATCTCACTAAACTGGATAGGGCATTATCTCACTAAACTGGATATGACATTATCTCACTAAACTGGATAGGACATTATCTCACTAAACTGGATAAATCAGTATCTCACTAAACTGGATAGATCAGTATCTCACTAAACTGGATAGGGCATTATCTCACTAAACTGGATATGACATTATCTCACTAAACTGGATAGATCAGTATCTCACTAAACTGGATAGATCAGTATCTCACTAAACTACATAGGTCAGTATCTCACTAAACTGAATAGATCAGTATCTCACTAAACTGGATAGATCAGTATCTCACTAAACTCGATAGATCAGTATCTCACTAAACTGGATAGGACAGTATCTCACTAAACTGGATAGGACATTATCTCAGTAAACTGAATAGATCAGTATCTCACTAAACTGGATAGGACATTATCTCACTCATCAGTACTATCAGTACTCGCCAGTATTCATCAGTACTCATCAGTACTCATCAGTACTCGTTAGTACTCATCAGTACTCATTAGTACTCGTCAGTACTCGTCAGTAATCATCAATACTCGTCAGTAATCGATATTTATTAGAAAGTTAAAGAAAAGTTGAAGGGAAATAAAACACATCAAACTATGGTGTAGTGATGGTAGTTTTTAATTGAACACAAGGTACAGTAATTTTACTCTGGCTGTAAATAGAACAAACATAGAAAAGACGATGAGATTTGTTAATAAAATATTTGAATTCAATTAAGTAGCAGTTTGTACTGTAAAATGAAATCTGTCTAAATCAGGGGTGGACAAATTTGTTTAAATTGCGAGCCACAGAGGGCTATTAATTTGACAGAAGTACAGATGATTGGTTTATAATAACTAACTACATATCTAAACTATTGTAGCACTCACTACATATCTAAAATATTGTAGCACTAACTACATGTCTAACAAAAAAATAGTTTGTACCGTGTTATATTTATTTAATAATGAGGTCGTTTTATTGGCAATATCATCCTGGTCTTACAAAATTTGTGTCGTTTGTTGGAGATCCGCTCTTAAATTATCTTTCTCGATAGAGATATCTTTTGATATATGTAGTGAAGACTTCTCCCCACCACTATAGCCAACACACACCCCATCCCCATCACAGAAGCCAACACCCAATCTCCCTATCACCATCTCTCTCTCTGTATATCTCCCCCCCCCCACATCTCTCTCTCTCTTTCAAATATATGAGGTTGTTGGGGGACGGGACAATTACTTATGTTTATATTGCTACAAATAGTCTATAAATCTATCAGTTTAGTCAATGTACAAAAACTTTCAAGTAGATTATTAGAAGATCACATTAGATCTCAACACATTTAGCACATTTGTTTCATTTTTACTTTCAGTAAATTATTTAATAAAACATTTAACAGACTACATTTGAAATAGCTTGCCAAGGTAACTTGATAATTCTCCAAACAACAGGAAGATAGCAATTGGACAAGAAAGGTCAACATTTAGTTCTATTTTCAAATTTTTAAATTTCTTGATGTGCTATCAAAAACAGCCTCTCCCCCCTTCCCCCACAGCCTACATCCAAAATGACGCCCCTCGACATAATGTTACAACGTCTGGTTACAATTGTGAACTATGAACTCTGTACTGTATACAATAACACTAGAATCTATAGGATAAAAGACATTAATTTCCAGATCGATGGCGGGAGGAAGGTTGGGTTAGTTAAACATGTCACGACGAATTATTTTGTATGTCTGGGGTAAGGTTATGACGAGTTATGTTGTATGTCTGGGGTAAGGTTATGACTAGTTACGCTGTATGTCTTGGGTAAGGTTATGACACGTTATGTTGAATATATGTCTGGGGTAAGGTTATGACAAGTTATGTTGTAAGTCTAGTGAAAGGTTATGACACGTTATGTTGAATTTATGTCTGGGGTAAGGTTATGACGAGTTATGTTGTATGTCTGGGGTAAGGTTATGACAATTTATGTTGTATGTCTGGGGTAAGGTTATGACAAGTTATGTTGTATTTCTGGGGTAAGGTAAACATGTCACGCCTAATTACACAATGTTTACTTTTTTCTCTCTCTCTCGCTCAGAGTGCATCAATTCTAAATAATAGCTGTTACCTGGCGCCCTACAATATACTTCCACACTACACATTGTATATTCTTATAAACACACAATATACATCCACACTACACAGTGTATATTCTTATATACACACTAAATACTTAGACACTAAGTATTGTATATTCTTATATACATAAAATATACTTCTACACATCACATATTGTGTATTCTTGTATACATACTATATACTTCCGCACTACATATAATATAATTATATACACAAAATACACTTCTACAATGGGCACATTGTATATTCATCTATACACACTGCTTAATTTCACAAGGATAACATTTGACAGTGTATTCAAGTAAGCTCTAAACAAATCGATCAATATAACATTTTTCATAATTTACTTCAGATATGATAGGAACATGTCAGTTGGCCAGACAACGATAAGAGAGCAACTTGACCTAAAGAAACTGTTTAGATGTGTAACATTTATTCATACACTTTAAGTTTGGCCAACATTTCACATCTGATACTTTACGTTTGGCCAACATTTCACATCTGATACTTTAAGTTTGGCCAACATTTCACATCTGATATATAAGCTGGCCAACATTTCACATCTGATACTTTAAGTTGGCCAACATTTCACATCTGATACTTTAAGTTTGGCCAACATTTCACATCTGATACTTTAAGTTTGGCCAACATTTCACATCTGATATATAAGCTGGCCAACATTTCACATCTGATACTTTAAGTTTGGCCAACATTTTACATCTGATATATAAGCTGGCCAACATTTCACATCTGATATATAAGCTGGCCAACATTTCACATCTGATACTTTAAGTTTGGCCAACATTTCACATCTGATACTTTAAGTTTGGCCAACATTTCAATCTGATACTTTAAGTTTGGCCAACATTTCACATCTGATATATAAGTTGTACATCAATTTTAAATATGTTTCGTATTCACTATTATCATCTTGTTTCTCACACGATAACCAGTTCACTTAAAACAAAGTTAGATTTTTTTTTCGAAAGATAATGAAATTTGGGTCTGTTTCTAACAAATTACATTGTGTGATATTGTGTGATATTGTTTGATATCGTGTGATATTGTGTGACTTTTCCATGTTTATATGGTTGAGTTGATCTTTTTAGATAACATGGCTGTGTGATTTTGCCTAGCAAGCGTGACTTTATGACTGTTCCTAGCTTACATGACAGTATTACTGTTTTAACATATGTTTAAAATATGAAAAACGACAAATATTAAACATGTATGTTAAGTCTAGGGTGCACAAGTCAAGTGTATAGCAGAATGTTCATCTAGGGTGCACAAGTCAAGTGTAGAGCAGAATGTTCATCTAGGGTGCACAAGTCAAGTGTAGAGCAGAATGTTTATCTAGGGTGCACAAGTCAAGTGTATAGCAGAATGTTCATCTAGGGTGCATAAGTCAAGTGTATAGCAGAATGTTCATCTAGGGTGCACAAGTCAAGTGTATAGCAGAATGTTCATCTAGGGTGCACAAGTCAAGTGTATAGCAGAATGTTCATCTAGGGTGCACAAGTCAAGTGTATAGCAGATTGTTCATCTAGGGTGCACAAGTCAAGTGTAGAGCAGAATGTTCATCTAGGGTGCACAAGTCAAGTGTATAGCAGAATGTTCATCTAGGGTATGCGGGTCAATGTATTGAATACATGTCAAATCTTTGACACACACGTTAGGTTTTGACACGCAGGTCAATTCAATGGCAAACTGTCCAAAGCAAACACATAGAGGTCAAATCTATGGCATACAGGTCAAAACTATGGCTTAAAAGTCTAACTTTTAAAATACAGGTCATATCTATGTCATGCAGGACAAGTGTATTACATAATGTCTAGTCTATTACACGCAGGTCAAGTATATGAGACAAAAAACAAGTTGACCAAACGTGGGTTGACTTTAATTGTGTTGATCTTTATAAAGTTGTTTGCTTTAAAGAAATATTACAATTTTCATTTCTTGTCAACGGTTCAACAAACCTTTTAAATTTAAATACAGAAATAATGTTCTGCTGACTTTGCTGACTGTTCCACAGCTCCAAAACGTTTTAGCACCACTGCTCCATGTATCATATCCTTGTATCAAATGAATTCTCTGTGATGTTACAGGTAAATCATAACAGGAAGAAATCATACATGAACTGTTCTTCTTTCACTGAGATAAACTTGCAGTTTCTGTTTGCGGTACCAAATAAATCTCGAACGCTGCTTAAATTAGTTTATCATGTATAGCAAAACTGTTAGATTTAGTCTACATTTAAAACAAACAATTCCGTTTTTTCAAAATATTTTTTTTCTTTTGTTTCACTAACTGCTACAGAATAGAAATAACCTCTTCAAACTAATTAAGAGGTTTTTAATTTTGATTTTTTTTGTGTGCATTCAAGGGATATTGACATTGAAGATATTGACATTAGGTATATTGACATTAGGTATATTGACATTAGGTATATTGACATAAGTTATATTATCATTAGGAACAGTGACATTAAGGAAATTGACATTAGGTATATTGACATTAGGTATATTGACATTAAGAGATTGGCATTAAAGTTATTGACATAAAGGAAATCGACATTAAGTATATTTTCAATAGGTATATTGACATTAAATATATTGACATTAGGGGTATTGACATTAGGGATACTGACATTAGGGATATTGACATTATGGATATTGACAGTAAGGATATTGACATCAGTGATATTGACATTAGGGATATTGGCATTAGGGTTATTGTCATAGGGAATATTGACATGAGTGATATTGACTTTGGGGATATTGACGTTAAGGATATTGACATTAGGGATATTGGCATAGGAGATATTGACATGAGTGATATTGACTTTGGGGATATTGACGTAAGGGATATTGGCGTTTGGGATATTGACATTAAGGATATTAACATTAGGAATATTGACATTAGGGATATTGTCATATGGGATATTGACTTGAGTGATATTGACTTAGGGATATTGACGTAAGGGATATTAACATTATGTGGGATGGATGGCCGAGTGGTGTAGATACTCGACTGTCGACCTGAGAGTCCTGGGTTCGATCCTCGGTGAGGCCCATGGAATTTTTCCAGGTGAAATTTGGTGCAAAGTCGTCCCACAAGTCCACCCAGCTTTAAATGGGTACCTGACTTAAGTTGGGGAAGTAAAGGCGGCTGGGCGTTGTGCTAACCACACAATCCCTTCATATGCCGTGGTTATAGAAACAGATGAACTCTACACTTCATCTGCCCCGAAGGCCCGTTAGGGCTAAGAAGGGAACTTTTATATTAACATTATGGATATTGAGGTTACTGGGTATTTTTGTTTTCTTTAAATGTTCTATACTGTAGATAGTCTGCTAGGTCCAGGGGACACAACTGTTGAGTTCACTTGAAATATGGCCATGACGTAGGCATGTCAAATAAAAGAAAATCAATGTTGTTTGAGTTGTGTGGGCAGTGTGCACTCACACATACACCCACATAGACGTACTCACACTCTAGATCAGCCGATCCCTTCACATCCCTCCAAAACACACGCATTGCAGACTGAAGGAAAATTTTAAAGAAACAACAACCGGTAGTAGTGCAAGTATATTCATGCTATGTGTACAATAAGTACGTAAGAGTACAGTCGGGAAAAGTGTATTTTACAATATATATGTCAGAGTACAGTCGGGAGAAGTGTATGTGTACAATATATATGTCAGATTACAGTTGGGAGAAGTGTATGTGTACAATATGTATGTCAGAGTACAGTCGGGAGAAGTGTATGTTTACAATATATATGTCAGAGTACAGTTGGGAGAAGTGTATGTGTACAATAAGTACTAGGAGAAGTGTATGTGTACAATATGTATGTCAGAGTACAGTCGGGAGAAGTGTATGTGTACAATATGTATGTCAGAGTACAGTCGGGAGAAGTGTATGTGTACAATATGTATGTCAGAGTACAGTCGGGAGAAGTGTATGTGTACAATATGTACGTCAGAGTACAGTCGGGAGAAGTGTATGTGTACAATATGTACGTCAGAGTACAGTCGGGAAAAGTGTATTTTACAATATATATGTCAGAGTACAGTCGGGAGAAATGTATATGTGCAATGTGTATATCAGAGTACAGTCGGGAGAAGTGTATGTGTACAATATGTATGTCAGAGTACAGTCGGGGAAAGTGTGTGTGTACAATATGTATGTCAGAGTACAGTCGGGGAAAGTGTGTGTGTACAATATGTATGTCAGAGTACAGTCGGGAGAAATGTATATGTGCAATGTGTATATCAGAGTACAGTCGGGAGAAGTGTATGTGTACAATATGTATGTCAGAGTACAGTCGGGGAAAGTGTGTGTGTACAATATGTATGTCAGAGTACAGTCGGGGAAAGTGTGTGTGTACAATATGTATGTCAGAGTACAGTCGGGAGAAGTGTATTCGTGCAACATGTATGTCAGAGTACAGTCGGGAGAAGTGTATGTGTGCTGGTGATATGCCTTGTTTCCATATATTTGCACTCACTCTATTGATTCCGCCTGACTTCAGTTCTCTTGTTAAACTTCGAGTGTAAAGAAGAACATGTTTTCAAGTTAATTGACGTACCCCGCGGAATCAATGGAGGGGATCACGACCGTCAACCTAATTTCACTTAACAGTTATTCAGTCTCAATTCAGTTCTTTGCGTATATCGACCCCTTTCTCAACCTGCTTATAGCCTCAATTGTTTAGATTACCCGGCTTTGGTATCTAATACAAGTATATGTCCAGAAAATACTGCAGCTGAGCGTTGAGTATGTCCATTAAAAGTATATGTCCAGTAAGTACTGTTATTGGTTGTGTATGTCTATTAAAATTATATGACCAGTAAGTACTGTCATTGTTGTGTATGTCCATTAAAAGTATATGTCTAGTAAGTACTGTCATTGGTTGTGTATGCCCAGTACAAGTATATATCCAGTAGTTACTGTAATGGAATGTTCTTTTGATAAGATTGTGAACTTATTAAATTGAACACTAACACACTGTAACGAAAATGTATTGAATATAATGGCATGTATTAAGAAATACCAATACTATGATTCGGTTTCATATTTCCAAGGACAAAGTTCATTTATACCATTTTATTTTCATTTCTCGCACTAAAAGTTAAAAAAAAAATAGTGCACATTCTTCAATGAACATTTCAAGACATGATGAATATAAACTTTGAATGTTTAGTCGACACGTCATCGATTGTCAAACAAATATGAACGCTGAAGATAATTTCAAAGAATCACCTGATTGCTTGATGAGACATTCTAGACTAGATGGGGCCAAACTTTGCTTGGTGAGACATTCTAGACCAGATCGGTCCAAACTTTCCAGCCATTTAGGGCGCCGCGAAACTGATTAATTTCAGTATATTTATAAAAGAAATGAAATAATGTATTTTTTTTTCATTGCTGCCAATGACCTTTAATGATGACCTCTTGTCCTGTTGCTAGACTGGAAATAATTACTTGTGAACAGCAATTAAAACTTGAAAGCATCGGTTTCTTGAAAAAAAGCCAATTAGATAAATAGGATAGTTAAAAGTTTCAAATTAAAGCAGGTAGGTCCTAATTGTCTTAATGTTGTACACAGCATGTCACACATACCAGTTTAGAGTTTAGAGTTTAGAGCTTAGAGTTTAGAGTTTAGAGTTTAGAATGTATCATCTTTAGATAAATCATCGGCACTAACGTACAGAGAATTAGATTATGTGTGGAAACCAATCAATGCAAAGATCACGTAGAACACAATAAGATTGGATGGAAAGGATGCTATTTGACCGGCAGATTGTAAAAAGATCGTCGTGTATTCAAGGGGCCCCCTCGTAGTGGGCTCTAGCTGTATTCAAGGGCCCCCCCTCGCACGAGAGCTATTTTATTCCCAATGAACAAGTGCAATAAACGCATAATGCAATTCATTGTTAATTCTTTATTTCTTAAATTAAAATGAAGACTTTTACGGGCCCATGTAGTTCCGTTGGCTCCTGTAATTTCGTGATTTCCTGTAATTGTCTGGGCCCTAGATACAGTAGACTATGAGAAAAGACAGCCCAGCTGACTAGTTTATGTTCAATTGAGTCGTGAATCAAATGACTTTGTATTGATTATTTCTACCCTACAATATACCATTGTGTACACAACACTCTATAAAAGTTGTCCTATTATATAAACCAGTGCGAAGACAACATTAAATGAAAGTTGTCCTACAAAACAAATAATAATCAGAAATAATATTAATTTCTTTTTTTCGTTCCAGCTTTGATTTCTCTTCAAAACAAATCTCTAAAAGGTAAACAAAGAACTATTTAATGTGATGTAACTATTTAATGTAACTATTTAACGGACCTATAAAACGGGATGTAACTATTCCATTCATATGGATGTAACCACTCAATGGAACTATTCATTAGGATCTAACTATTGAAAGGAACTATTGAACGGAACTATTCAATGGAACTATTCAATGGAACTATTCAATGGCTATTTTTTTTTTTAATTTCGTTTTGTTTTTTTTACCTTTTCCGACAGAGACGCTCTTCAATATAAGAGTAAAAAATATAGTTAATGAGTGAAGATAATAAGTATATGGATAGATTGATAGATAGATGGATAGATTGATAGATAGATGGATAGATTGATATATAGATGGATAGATTGATAGATAGAAGGACGAATAGATAGATTGATGGATAGATGGATAGATAGGATAAATGGATAGCTGTATAGCTTGACATATGGATAGAGATATAGAAAGATTAGATTGAACTAATTTAAACAACCAGTTAATACACCACTAATGGGGCAATATAGTCATACGTAATTATCGAATCAAAAAAGAGATGTAGTTAATGCTGTGCAAATATTTGACTGAGATTGTTTCATTGGTTTGGAGAGTTACCCCAGTGGCCTTGTAATTAGGTTTAGCTGGAATTTTTTAATTAAGTGGAAAGTGTGTCAACCCCCGCTCTCCGCCCTCACCCATCAACATCCTAATTGTAGGAAAGTTCAGTCAAGGCTTTACAGGATTACACGGGCAAGGAGATCCCTGGGGGGGGGGGGGGGGGGGAGGAGGACCGTTTGAAAACAAGTTCAAATATCTGATGAAGTGAACAAGAGAAAGATTTAAAATACTTTAGTGCTCACTGTTTAGAAAAACACGAACCTAACAAGTTAGAATCCAACCTTGCATTGTGTTTCTAAATAAAACTACCTGTGCTATGAACCAATAACAACTTATACTATGAACAAATTACAACATATACTATGAACAAATAACAACTTATACTATGAACAAATAACAACTTATACTATTAACAAATAACAACTTATACTATTAACAAATAACAATTTATACTATATAACTCATTTAGAGGGTTATAATTCACTTCATAAAAGTTAAAAACTGGAGTGTGATTATAAACCAATATATTGTCCTATGTATGAAACTGTTCAATGTAATGTTAATATTTATCTTTGAAACACGTAATTTTATCAATTTTTGTATTCAAATAAAATCATAATGTTTATTTTAAAGTTTAAGTTGATGATAGTTTTCGATCGGTAGACAAAATAAAAATGGCGCTAAATGTTTTTTCTACCTAATGCCAAATGTAATATTCCAATAAATTGTACTGTTACTTTTATTTGAAAAATAAAATACCTCATATGTAGTTGTACTTAATAACTCCCTAAACGTTTTACAATCGATGTCTTCTTATATGTTAGTTGATTTACATGATAGTCCCTGTTTTATTTAGGTTCAGTTAAAATTTGTGTTTGTGTTAACTGATGATGTACCAGGATGTGTTAAAAAAATTCTGCCCAGGCAGCGAAAAGAATGCCCGATGAGAGCCATAAAATAGCCGATAAAACAGTTAACCTGCATAAATGGCAGACATAATTTATAGCACATGGTGAGCCGCTCAGGTAGTAGGAGCGATCTTATAATAAGATTAGTTTGACACACCTATTTATATCTCTTGTAGGTTTTCTTTCATTGTCACAGTACGTTTGATAATAACAGCGGTGTAACGAAGGATCTGTTACATGTATGTCCATCTGTCGATTGATAGATTGTAGATAAACGTTAAATTGATTTATACATATATTATTAATTATAAGATCAAGCTATTAAATGCTGGTAGAACATTTGACATCAACGCTTTAAAGCAGAGAAAATGCGCCTGACCTACATATCTGAACATAGAAATGACAAACACATAGACATGCATCACAGAATTTTAAATAATGCTTGAAGGTTTGTGGGTGGTAGGGTCGACCAGTAATTGTTTTTAAACGACCAAATGCGAGAATGTTTCATATTATACTTAAAGCTTTTTTTTTTAACAATTAGTATTAAAAATAGAAAAACTACATCAAATTGAATATCAAATTGAATATCACACTGAATATCAAATTGAATATCAAATTGAATATCACATTGAATATCACATTGAATATCAAATTGAATATCACATTAAATTTATTATGTGAAGAGGTCGGTGGGTGGAGGTCCTTGTTATAGCATTCAAGGGATGAGAGGGAACGGAGGGCATAATGTTATGTACGGCTGTAGTGTAATACTGTAATGTACAAATGTAGTGTAATACTGTAATGTACAACTGTAGTGTAATACTGTAATGAACAACTGTAGTGTAATATTGTAATGTACAACTGTAGTGTAATACTGTAATGTACAACTGTAGTGTAATACTGTAGTGTAATAATGTAGTGGACGACTGTAGTGTAATACTGTAGTGTAATAATGTAGTGGACGACTGTAGTGTAATACTGTAGTGTAATAATGTAGTGGACGACTGTAGTGTAATACTGTAGTGTAATACTGTAGTGGAAGACTGTAATGTAATACTGTAGTGGACGACTGTAATGTAATACTGTAGTGTACGGCTGTAGTGTAATAATGTAGTGGATGACTGTAGTGTAATACTGTAGTGTAATATTGTAGTGGACGACTGTAATGTAATACTGTAGTGTACGGCTGTAGTGTAGTACTGTAGTGTACGACTGGGACAGTTATAATCAGTAGTCCGCGTTTATTGACTGATGAATTTAGTGAGACACATAAATAGACTCATTAATTTAGTGGTCCACAAAAATAGACTCATGAATTTAGTGCTCCACATAAATAAACTCATGAATTTAGTGATACACATAAAAAGACTCAAGAATTTAGTGGTCCACATAAATAGACTCATGAATTTAAAGCTCCACATAAATAGACTCATTAATTTAGTGCTCCACATAAATAGACTCATGAATTTAGTGATACACATAAATAGATTCATGAATTTAGTGCTCCACATATATAGACTCATGAATTTAGTGATACACATAAATAGACTCATGAAGTTAGTGATACACATAAATAGACTCATGAATTTAGTGCTTCACATAAATAGACTCATGAATTTAGTGATACACATAAATAGACTTATGAATTTAGTGCTTCACATAAATAGACTCATGAATTTAAAGCTCCACGTAAATAGACTCATGAATTTAGTGATGCACATAAAAAGACTCATGAATTTAGTGCTCCACGTAAATACTCATGAATTTAGTGCTCTACATAAATAGACTCATGAATTTAGTGATACACATAAATCGACTCATGAATTTAGTGCTCCACGTAACTACTCATGAATTTAGTGATACACATAAATAGATTCATGAATTTAGTGATGCACATAAAAAGACTCATGAATTTAGTGCTCCACGTAAATACTCATGAATTTAGTGCTCTACATAAATAGACTCATGAATTTAGTGATACACATAAATCGACTCATGAATTTAGTGCTCCACGTAACTACTCATGAATTTAGTGATACACATAAATAGATTCATGAATTTAGTGATACACATAAATCGACTCATGAATTTAGTGCTCCACGTAAATACTCATGAATTTAGTGCTCCACGTAAAAATTCATGAATTTAGTGATACACATAAATCGACTCATGAATTTAGTGATACACATAAATAGACTCATGAATTTAGTGCTCCACGTAAATACTCATGAATTTAGTGATACACATAAATAGACTCATGAATTTAGTGCTCCACGTAACTACTCATGAATTTAGTGCTCCACGTAAATACTCATGAATTTAGTGATACACATAAATCGACTCATGAATTTAGTAATACACATAAATAGATTCATGAATTTAGTAGGGAACGAATCCCAAATTCTGCCAACCATTGATCTAGACAGCTATCTCCGTCATAGCATACCATTATACCTGCTCACAAACATGCCATTATACCTGCATACCAACATACCATTATACCTGCATACCAACATACCATTATACCTGCTCACAAACATACCATTATACCTGCTCACAAACATACCATTATACCTGCATACCAACATACCATTATACCTGCATAACAACATACCATTATACCTGCATACCAACATACCATTATACCTGCATACCAACATACAATTATACCTGCATACCAACATACTAACGTATTAGCATACCAACATACCATTATACCTGCATACCAACATACCATTATACCTGCATACCAACATACCATTATACCTGCATACCAACATACCATTATACCTGCATACCAACATACTAACGTATTAGCATACCAACATACCATTATACATGCTCACAAACATACCATTATACCTGCTCACAAACATACCATTATACCTGCTCACAAACATACCATTATACCTGCATACCAACATACCATTATACCTGCATACCAACATACAATTATACCTGCATACCAACATACTAACGTATTAGCATACCAACATACCATTATACCTGCATACTAACATATCATTATACCTGCACACCAACATACCATTATACCAACATACAATTATACCTGCATACCAACATACTAACGTATTAGTATACCAACATACCATTATACCTGCATACTAACATACCATTATACTTGCATACCAACATACTAACGTATTAGCATACCAACATACCATTATACCTGCATACTAACATACCATTATACTTGCACACCAACATACCATTATACCTACATACCAACATACCATTATACCTGCATACCAACATACTAACATGTTAGCATACCAACATACCATTATACCTGCATACTAACATACCATTATACCTGCATACCAACATACTAACATTCTAGCAAACCAACATACCAACCTACTAGCATACCAACATACCTGCATTCCAACATACCAGACTACTAGCATACAAAATATTTCTTAATGATTACTATGGATTTTAATTTCATTGTAGTATTGTATATTTTGATCAAAGAATTTAAAGCGAGTGAACTATCGACGTATTAGTTTTCAATCGATCTGTTCAATGAGGAATTTGAAATAATTGATTGGATATGAAAATATGATCATTTTGTCAGGCTGCTTCGATTTGTGTTAAAAGTATTCTGTTGCGATAATTAAAATGATATTAGTGAAATACAATTTCGTCACGCAATCATTAAACAGCCTTAGCCAAGGTAAAACGTACGTAAAATATGTTATAATCGCTAACATACTCACAAGCTATAATCGCTAACATACAAATTATAGTCGCTAACAAACTCACAAGTTATAATCGCTAACATACTCACAAGTTATAGTCGCTAACATACAAGTTATAGTCGCTAACAAACTCACAAGTTATAGTCGCTAACAAACTCACAAGTTGTAGTCGCTAACATACTCATAAGTCATAGTCGCTAACAATCTCGCAAGTTATAAACACTAACATTGTCACAAGTTATAGTCGTTAACATTGTCACAAGTTATAGTCGCTAACATACTAATAAGTTATAGTAGCTAACAATCTCGCAAGTTATAAACGCTAACATTCTCGTAAGTTATTGTCGCTAACATTCTCACAAGTTATTCTCGCTAACATTCTCACAAGTTATAGTCACTAGCATTCTCAAAAGTTATAGTAACTGACATACTGACAAGTTCAAAGTATTCGATGCTATCTAAGTAAAAATATTTCAAACTTTATGGACATTCAGAAATAATAAAAAAAAGGTCGCTAAGTCAATAAATGTCAAGTTAACGTTGATTCATGAATATTTTACATAATATGTCATTTATAATTAAAAAATAAAATCATCAAACACACAGGGCAAATTATTGATGTATTCCATATTTGGCATGTTCCTCGCGATGTCCGATTGTGACATTTTCTGCAAAGTATCTCAAGTGTAATTCATTACTGAAAACATACAACTTTTTTTTAACAATACTAGGTAGACATAAAGATTAAACCATCTCTAACTACAGACACAAATGATTAAACCAGCTCTAACTACAGACACAAATGATTAAACCAGCTCTAACTACAGACATAAAGATTAAACCTCTCTAACTACAGACACAAATGATTAAACCAGCTATAACTACAGACACAAATGATTAAACCAGCTCTAAATACGGAAACAATGCAGTGAGACTCGAGGAATTGTTAATAAATAAGAGATCGATACATGAGTAAATTGGAATGACCTAAACAAAATTAAGAAAATATTTACTTTTACAATTAAAATAGCTGGACGTAAAATTATCTACACTCAAATTGACATTTAATTAAGTGATATCTTAATTTTCGTGTCAGCTATAAGTCTATGTAATTTAAATAGCATAACACGGTATAACTATTGTTGTTTATTTACTATACAATCAAACATTACGTTCTAGTTGAAAACAATCACACATCAGTTAAATACAAACAAATTTCAGGTGAATACAATCACACATCAGCTGAATACAATCACACATCAGTTGAATACAATCAAACAACACACATCAGTTGAATACAATCAAACAACACACATCAGTTGAATACAATCACACACCAGTTAAATACAATCACACATCAGTTGTATACAATCAAACAACACACATCAGTTGAATACAATCACACATCAGTTGAATACAATCACACATCAGTTGAATACAACTACACAACACACATCAGTTGAATACAATAAAACAACACACATCAGTTGAATACAATCACACAACACAAATCAGTTGAATACAATCTACAACACACATCGGGTGAATACAATCACACATCAGTTGAATACAATCACACATCAGTTGAATACAATCAAACAACACACATCAGTTGAATGCAATCACACATCAGTTGAATACAATCACACATCAGTTGAATACAATCACACATCATTTGAATACACTCAAACAACACACATCAGTTGAAAACAATCACACATCATTTGAATACAATCACACATCAGTTGAATACAATCACATATCAGTTGAATACAATCACACAACACACATCAGTTGAATACAATAAAATAACACACATCAGTTGAATACAATCACACATCAGTTGAATACAATCACACATCATTTGAATACACTCAAACAACACACATCAGTTGAAAACAATCACACATCATTTGAATACAATCACACATCAGTTGAATACAATCACACATCAGTTGAATACAATCACACAACACACATCAGTTGAATACAATAAAATAACACACATCAGTTGAATACAATCACACAACACACATCAGTTGAATACAATAAAATAACACACATCAGGTGAATACAATCACACATCAGGTGAATACAATCACACATAAGTTGAGTACAATCACACATCAGGTGAATACAATCACACATCAGTTGAATACAATCACACATCAGTTGTATACAATCAAACAACACACATCAGTTGAGTACAATCACACATCAGGTGAATACAATCACACATCAGGTGAGTACAATCACACATCAGGTGAATACAAACATACAGCACACATCAGTTGAATACAATTACAAAACACATATCAGTTTAATAAAATCATATATCAGTTGAATACAATCACACAACACACATCAGTTGAATACAATTACACAACACACATCAGTTGAATTTGAATACAATCATATATCAGTTGAATTCAATCAAAATACACTCATCAGTTGAATACAATCACACGTCACTCGTGTCGTAGATAAACAATTGCCAGTTTCATCCAATAGAATATATTATAAATGTGCACAGCGAATCGCAGAAGTGGGAGAATTGAAATATAGAAAAAATAACAACGAAAAACCGCATTTCCCGCCATGATTCTATATATAGATATACTACGTCACGCCTATGTCACGCCCTTACATTGTTTGAATAAAAGAGTAGCCTATTTATTTGTTTTTCTTCAAATTGAAAACGAAGTTCCAGTTATATAAGCATACTGACAATCTATACATCCAACAATTAACATACTGACAATCTATACATCCAACAATTAACATACTGACAATCTATACATCCAACAATTAACATACTGACAATCTATACATCCAACAATTAACATATGGAGACTGAAATGAAGTGTGAAATGTTAAGTGGCATGCTTGATGTATCCACTGAACCGAACTCAGAAACTAAACTTGTCTTCATTGATCATATTGGTTGGTATTCATATGTTTTACACTGTAAGATTTATTCCCCATGTGTTCTTTTATTTATTGTTGTATTGATGGATGCCAATTGAGGTAATTTCATAGATTTTAGAAGTCACGCTATGTTTATATTTAGACTGATTGCCTGATGGGAGTTGGCGAGGTTTTCATGTACTCCAGACAGTCAACGCTAATCGATAAAGTAAATATCTTCAACACACGGTACGTCCTGCCGGCTGAATATGACTCTTTCCATTACAAATTTTTATTTGGAAACTCTGCAACTGTCACAGCTTATTAAAACGAGGCAAATAATTAAAATAAAATATTTAAAAAAATTAAAATTATGGTTACTGCAGATGTTACAAATTATGTGATTGCTTGGCCAAATGTGAATTTAAAGTAGGCCTGCTTCAGGATCAATTAAACTTAATTATTGTATCACATTGAATGAATTGAATTTAAAAATGTAATATTTTAACATAAGTAGTTCGATATCTGGTGTCGAAGATTTGGCTGAGATGTCAAATAGCACTGCGGTTGTCAGCCGATGGTAGGTGTACACCATGAAGTACGGGAAAGGTTATGAATGAGTACGCAGCGACACTTTTCGTTTAAAACAACCATAAGTTTGAAGAAGGTCACCAGTTTGCTGCGTGACTTATCACCAAAATCACTCACCCAAGGTTTGCATTGGAAAATAAAGCGCATTCCATTAAGAGTAAGTACAATTAATCGCGAGGAGTAACTTTCACATCTATGGGGTACTTTCACATCTATGGGGTACTTTCACATCTATGGGGTACTTTCACATCTATGGGGTACAATGGCAATAAAGGTAGAGAACCACTGATAAAGAGGGTAAAATCATCATTTATACCAAATGTTAAGTTCATTACTTAAGTCAGTTCTTCGTTGTCGTTAAATATAGGTGGCAAGTTCATTGACGTATGTACGTTATTTTATGTAACAGATCTATGGAATGAAACACAGCTATATAATGAAACATGGCTATGCAATGAAACACAGCTATATAATGAAACATGGCTATGCAATGAAACACAGCTATATAATGAAGCATGGCTATGGAATGAAACATGGCTATGTAATGAAACACATTTATGTAATGAAACATAGCAATGAATGAAACACAGCTATGTATGTTAACACATCAGTTTATTGTACGCATGTAAGAATGGTAACATATCTATGTATTGAAATACATCTTCGCATTGTATCTTAAGTGATTAATATAACACATCGAAGTGAAATCTCTCTGTAAAATTTCAAGTATATACAAAGCTCTCGTGATTAGCACTTGCTGAATTGTACAACATAAAAAGTGACGCCAGATTTAATGTTCCACACAGACACATTATAAACTAACAACTCAGCCACCTTAATACCCTGCTAATTAGCCTACCTGTTGAATATGTTGGCTGACTTGAGATAACGAATAGTCAACCTCTTGATGGAAGGCAGTTTTTGACTTTCTAGTGGATAATCTGTTATAATAAAGACTATATTTACTGACAAGTCTAGTTATATTGGTCAACTTACGGTGAATTACCCTCGCTGTTTCACATTATTGCTGCAGTAGCTCAGGGCCACTGCCAGTAGATATAGGCCCCCTACACCCTCTCAATTGTGGGACTCGTCTGGCAATTCTTCCGTCCCCCTTCTAAATCCCCCCCCAACCTATACTAAGAGACTCGAAACGTTTAAACAGTTGTACAATGTGTTTGACTGATTGTTGTGTGCCATAAACAGTTGTACAATGTGTTTGACTGATTGTTGTGTGCCATAAACAGTTGTACAATGTGTTTGACTGATTGTTGTGTGCCATAAACAGTTGTACAATGTGTTTGACTGATTGTTGTGTGCCATAAACAGTTGTACAATGTGTTTGACTGATTGTTGTGTGCCATAAACTGTTGTACAATGTGTTTGACTGATGGTTGGTTGCCATAAACTGTTGTACAATGTGTTTGACTGATGGTTGTGTGCCATAAACAGTTGTACACTGTGTATGACTGATGGTTGTGTGCCATAAACAGTTGTACAATGTGTTTGACTGATTGTTGTGTGCCATAAACAGGGCCGTGTTTAATGGCTTCCAGTGGGATTTAATATAAAGATTTATGTTGTCAGTAGAATTTTAAAAAGAGAAAGAAGTGTGTGCTAGATAATGGAACCAATCATTGTACAAACTTGTTGAGGCATTCAACAAATGGATAGAGTTTATTGATATAATTGTACAAACTTGTTGGGACATTCAACAAATAGATAGAGTTTATTGATATAATTGTAAACAGTAGTTGGGCCATTCAACAAATAGAAAGAGTTTATAGATATAGTTTACTTTATGTACTAGTGTTGGAGAACTATGTCCAACGTACCGTTGTAAGATCTATTCATTTATCATTTGAACAGTTTGTACACGTAGTATTGCTAATTACATGAAAACGTAATCGTTTTTTTCTTTATTAAAATATAAAGCTAGCGTTGTAATATTTGTCTTACAAATGAATAAATCAAATATTAGTCCTTTAGTATAAAATGTTTAGTTCATTATATCAAATGTTTAGTCCATTAGTATCAAATGTTTAGTCCATTAGTATCAAATGTTTAGTTCATTAGTATCAAATGTTTAGTCCATTAGTATCAAATGTTTAGTCCATTAGTATCAAATGTTTAGTTCATTAGTATCAAATGTTTAGTCCATTAGTATACAATGTTTAGTCCATTATATCAAATGTTTAGTCCATTATATCATATGTTTAGTCCAATAGTAAACTTAATCTGATAAGTGTTTCCTTGTACTCATTAAGTTTAATTTGTTAACATAATGCAACACACAATAAATACAGGTTAGTTGCGCCTCGCCAGTGTCAACTTAACCGTTGTGCACTACTTGCTATTATCGAGAAAACATCAAAAAGAGGACTTAATATCATGTGTCTACAGACACTAGTGATAGGATACAGAATGTGTTGGTATAGTTCAGACTTTATATCATGTGTCTACAGACACTAGTGATAGGATACAGAATGTGTTGGTATAGTCCTGACTCTAACCAGGCACTAATATAGAATTGATGGGAATCTCGACATGAAAGCCGCTCAGCCACCTGGAGAATGAACATAATACTGGACAATCTGTGATCGTTTATCTCACCTGTGAGGTGTGAAACTCCTGCTTTGATCGATGCCTAGAAACAACAAGTGTTGCTATCGTCTGCGCTAGGCTAAGATAAACGCAGGGAGTAATGCACTAGCTTATCTCCCTCTAGTGCCAGACATCGGCAACAATTACTGTCAAAGACGTATCATTTGTTGGCTTTATCTCCCACAGTCTGTGGTGCCAGGGTCAACTGCACATGTTTCTCACTTAACTACCGACAAAGCTCTTCCAGGGTAGCTCTTGTATTGGTTGAATCGATTTTTTTAAAGTTTCTGTTCGTTTCTTTAAAGTGTATCTATATATCCCAACATAATTTATTCAAATTGTTCAACGAAGGAATCGTTCATGTGGAAGTTATTGTAAGTTTAAGTTCTGGCTCTAGGTACCATATACGTTTTTCTCATTATTATATAATGGACGAAAGTTTGTTTACATGTGTTACAAATGAGTAGTAAACACTTCATCATCTTGATTTGTGATTAGTATGTTTGATTACACATTGACTTTTAGTATGAGTATTACTTGAAATGGTGTCCTTGTTTAATATTAATAGTGATTGTTAAAGAATGAACTTTCAATATAGTGTGTATGTTAAAAGGCAACTGTTAAATTGTTATCATCATTTAAAAGTCACAATTTTTTCTTCAAAAGAGAAATATCACAGAGTATAAAGAAACCGGTGAGAAAGAAAGAAAGATATGTAAACCTCACACACTTCAACGTTGGTACTTGTTGTATTAATCACTTCCATGCTGATAATTGATGTGTTAATCATTTCCATGTTGATAGTTGATGTATTAGTTTCTTCCATGTTGAAAGTTGATGCATGAGTAACTTCCATGTTGATAGTTTATGTATGAGTAACTTCCATGTAGGAACTTGATGCATGAGTAACTTTTACGTCTATAGTATTAGTTGGTCACTTTCATGTAGGTACTTGTTGTATTAGTCACTTACATGAAGGTACTTGTTTAGTCACTTCCATATTATGGTACTTGCTCTCAAGTGCTATGTGCTACTAGACATACAACTACAGTCTGTGTATACATTGATGTGTGACATGTACTATCAAGGTAAATTTACAAGCAAGTGGTGAGTACAGACGAGCAGAAAGTTAAGCGAGTACTCAGGTGAGATAGTAGTAGTAAGTAAGTACTACTTACTTTACAGGTGAGATAGATAAGAAGAGACGATGATAACTGACAGTTGATAAATTGAATGAGTGAGAAAAAAGAGTGTGGAGGAAGAAGTAAGAAAAAATATATATCATCTAGTTGATAGATCAGTCATTTCATTTGTATTCACGATATTTGTTAATGAATGTGTCATCTAGCTGATAGATCAGTCTTTTAATTTGTATTCACGATATTTGATAATGAATGTGTCATCTAGCTGATAGATCAGTCAATTCATTTGTATTCACGATATTTGATAATGAATGTGTCATATAGCTGATAGATCAGTCATTTCATTTTTATTCACGATGTTTGATAATGAAAGTGTCATCTAGCTGATAGATCAGTCAATTCATTTGTATTCACGATATTTGATAATGAATGTGTCATATAGCTGATAGATCAGTCATTTCATTTGTATTCACGATATTTGGTAATGAATGGGTCATATAGCTGATAGATCAGTCATTTCTTTTGTATTCACAATATTTGATAATGAATGTGTCATCTAGCTGATAGATCAGTCAATTCATTTGTATTCACAATATTTGATAAGGAATGTGTCATTTAGCGGATAGTTCTCTCAGATTAGTTATTCAAATTGTATTTACAATATGGTATTTCCCAAATGTTGTGTTCTGTTTTGTTCAGATTTTTCTATGTATACACTTATAGTTTCATCACATAATGAAATAAACTTCAACAAATGCATATATTAATCAACAGAATAAAAGAAAACCCGGTTCAGGTATTCATGCATACTTTACCAAACCAGGTAAAAACAAAATAATAAACTGATACTGCTCTCTACCACCTCTGCCTGTGATGAAGTTAGTTACAAAACATTGAACATGATGTCAAGTCTACAGTTGTGGAGTGAACATGATGTCAAGACTACAGTTGTGGAGTGAACATGATGTCAAGACTACAGTTGTGGAGTGAACATGATGTCAAGACTACAGTTGTGGAGTGAACATGATGTCAAGACTACAGTTGTGGAGTGAACATGATGTCAAGACTACAGTTGTGGAGTGAACATGATGTCAAGACTACAGTTGTGGAGTGAACATGATGTCAAGACTACAGTTGTGGAGTGAACATTATGTCAAGGCTACAGTTGTGGAGTGAACATGATGTCAAGACTACAGTTGTGGAGTGAAAATGATGTCAATACTACAGTTGTGGTGTGAATATGATGTCAAGACTACAGTTGTGGAGTGATTATGATGTCAAGACTACAGTTGTTGAGAGAAGTTGTGTTGGTGAAGTAATTGATGACATAACAATGAAAGACAGATAGTTTTGACGTAAGATTAGAAATTTAAAAAATACAGAGAAAATATTATTTCATGAGCGACAACGGTTTGTCAACCAAGTAATGTTGTAGCACATCTTGATACTTATTACTTACTAATTTAAAAGGAATATTTAAAATTCACATGTCTTTCATAAGAAAAAATGACAAAAAAACTTTTAAAAAATAAACTTTGTATATAACTGGTGTAACAAGTTAAAAAAAAAAAAACTCCTTAGATCATACTAATATGTATATACAGCACGAACGATAAAAGCGTGGGTGTCCGTCTAAATCTATAGATTTCTTACACTAATTATCTCCATCAAGTATTTAAAGACATTTCTTTTAGTTTCTTGCATTCACACTCGCTTTTAATTTTAGCCAAGGTAATGAATATAAATATTGGTGTGAACTAAAGAGTTATTGTTTGTGTTAACTCTTAAGTATATTTTAATAAAGTTTATTTAAAAGTAAATGTGTACATTTTTTTTCATGTAATAGTTTAATAGTTTAATAATTTGTAATTATGCACAATAAAGCTTTCATTTTATTCACACACTTTAATATAATTTGATTAATTGAGCTATTTTATATAAGACTAAAAATAAAACTTCATTATTTTGTGCATTTATAAACTGGTGCAGCTTAGTATTTATTTATTTTATTTTCACGTAATTATAAACATTACTAATAATTAATTATCATTGTACGATGTCCATTCAATGATTATAATATATAGTTTATTGTATGTAGTATCTATAAGGTGCCAATATGAAGCATCATCTCTTTGATTTGACCTTGTTCACTAGTGAGTTACAACATTTGTAGACTAAACCAGCCACACACAAACAAGCCCATAGAAAATGAAACTAATAAAAAAAAAGCCTTTAGAAGTGTTTCAGTACACATTTTGTACACATCCACTAGTCTAGTACATGTGTGATTTAGTCATCCACTAGTCTAGTAAATGTGTAATATAGTCATCCACTAGTCTAGTACACGTGTGATATAGTCATCCACTAGTCTACTACATGTGTACTATAGTCATCCTCTATTCTAGTGCATGTGTACTATAGTCATCTACAAGTCTAGAACATGTGTACTATAGTCATCCTCTAGTCTAGTACATGTGTGATATAGTCATCCTCTAGTCTAGTACACGTGTAATATAGTCATCTACTAGTCTAGTACATGTGTACTATAATCATCCATTCGTCTAGTACATGTATGATATAGTCATCCACTAATCAAGTACATGTGTAGTATAGTCATCCACTAGTCTAGTACATGTGTACTATACTCATCCACTAGTCTAGTACATGTGAAATATAGTCATCAACTAGTCTAGTACATGTGTGATATTGTCAAACACTAGCCTAGTACATGTGTACTACAGTCATCCACTAGTCTAGTATATGTGTGATATAGTCATCCACTAGTCTAGTACACGTGTACTATAGTCATCCAATAGTCTAGTATATATGTGATATAGTCATCCATTCGTCTAGTACATGTGTGATATAGTCATTCACTAGTCTAGTACATGTTTACTATAGTCATCCACTAGTCTAGTACACAAGTGATATAGTCATCCACTAGTCTAGTAGATATGTGCTATAATCATCCACTAGTCTAGTACATGTGTGATATAGTCATCCACTAGTCTATTACACGTGTGATACAGTCATCCACTAGTCTAGTACATGTGTGATATGGTCATCCACTAGTCTAGTACATAAGTGATATAGTCATCCACTAGTCTAGTACATGTGTGATATAGTCATCCACTAGTCTAGTACATGTGTACTATAATCATCAACTAGTCTAGTATGAGTGATATAGTCATCCACTAGTCTAGTACACGTGTGATATAGTCATCCATTCGTCTAGTACATGTGTGATATAGTCATCCTCTAGTCTAGTACATGTGTGATATAATCACCATTCGTCTAGTACATGTGTACTATAGTCATCCACTAGTCTAGTACATGTGTAATATAGTCATCCACTAGTCTAGTACATGTGTAGTATAGCCATCCACTAGTCGAGTACATGTGTGATATAGTCATCCACTAGTCTAGTATATGTGTAGTATAGTCATTCACTAGTCTAGTACATGTGTAGTATAGTCATCCACTAGTCTAGTACATGTGTGATATGGTCATCAACTAGTATAGTACATGTGTAGTATAGTCATCATTTAGTCTAGTACATGTGTGATATAGTCATCCACTAGTCTAGTACATGTGTGATATATTCATCCACAAGTCTAGTACATGAGTGATATAGTCATTCACTAGTCTAGTACATGTGTGATATAGTCATCCACTAGTCTAGTACATGTGTGATATAGTCATCCACTAGCCAAGTACATGTGAGATATAGTCATCCACTAGTCTAGTAGATGTAATGTATAATCATCCACTAGTCTAGTACATGTTTGATATAGTCATCCTCTAGTCTAGTACATGTGTGATATAGTTGTCCACTTGTCTAGTACATGTGTGATATGGTCATCCACTAGTCTTGTACATGTGTAGTATAGTCATCCACTAGTCTACTACAAGTGTGATATAGTCATCCATTCGTCTAGTACATGTGTGATATAGTCATCCTCTAGTCTAGTACATGTGTGATATAGTCATCCATTCGTCTAGTACATATGTATTATAGTCATCCACTAGTCTAGTACATGTGTGATATAGTCATCCACTAGTCTAGTACATGTGTGATATAGTCATCCACTAGTCTAGTACATGTGTACTATAGTCATCCACTAGTCTAGTACATGTATACTATAGTCATCCACTAGTCTAGTACATGTATACTATAATCATCCACTAGTCTAGTATGTGTGATATAGTCATCCACTAGTCTAGTACACGTGTGATATAGCCATCCATTCGTCTATTACATGTGTGATATAGTCATCCTCTAGTCTAATACATGTGTGATATAATCACCATACGTCTAGTACATGTGTACTATAGTCATCCACTAGTCTAGTACATGTGTAATAAAGTCATCCACTAGTCTAGTACATGTGTAGTATAGCCATCCACTAGTCGAGTACATGTGTGATATAGTCATCCACTAGTCTAGTACATGTGTGATAAAGTCATCTCTTAGTCTAGTACATGTGTAATATAGTCATACACTAGTCTAGCACATGTGTGATATAGTCATCCATTCGTCTAGTACATGTGTGATATAGTCATTCACTAGTCTAGTACATGTGTGATATAGTCATCCATTCGTCTAGTACATGTGTGATATAGTCATTCACTAGTCTAGTACATGTGTGATATAGTCATCCACTAGTCTAGTACATGTGTACTATAGTCATCAGCTAGTCTAGTACACATGTGATATAGTCATCCACTAGTCTAGTAGATGTGTGCTTTAATCATCCACTAGTCTAGTACATGTGTGATATAGTCATCCACTAGTCTAGTACATGTGTGATATGGTCATCCACTAGTCTTGTACATGTGTAGTATAGCCATCCACTAGTCTAGTACATGTGTGATATAGTCATCCACTAGTCTAGTACATGTGTAATATAGTCATCCACTAATCTAGTACATGTGTGATATGGTCATCTACTAGTCTAGTACATGTGTGATATAGTCATCCACTAGTCTAGTACATGTGTGATATGGTCATCCACTAGTCTAGTACATGTGTAATATAGTCATCCACTAGTCTAGTACATGTGTGATATGGTCATCCACTAGTCTTGTACATGTGTAGTATAGTCATCCACTAGTCTACTACAAGTGTGATATAGTCATCCATTCGTCTAGTACATGTGTGATATAGTCATCCTCTAGTCTAGTACATGTGTGATATAGTCATCCATTCGTCTAGTACATATGTATTATAGTCATCCACTAGTCTAGTACATGTGTGATATAGTCATCCACTAGTCTAGTACATGTGTGATATAGTCATCCACTAGTCTAGTACATGTGTACTATAGTCATCCACTAGTCTAGTACATGTATACTATAGTCATCCACTAGTCTAGTACATGTATACTATAATCATCCACTAGTCTAGTATTGTGATATATTCATCCACTAGTCTAGTACACGTGTGATATAGCCATCCATTCGTCTATTACATGTGTGATATAGTCATCCTCTAGTCTAATACATGTGTGATATAATCACCATACGTCTAGTACATGTGTACTATAGTCATCCACTAGTCTAGTACATGTGTAATAAAGTCATCCACTAGTCTAGTACATGTGTAGTATAGCCATCCACTAGTCGAGTACATGTGTGATATAGTCATCCACTAGTCTAGTACATGTGTGATAAAGTCATCTCTTAGTCTAGTACATGTGTAATATAGTCATACACTAGTCTAGTACATGTGTGATATAGTCATCCACTAGTCTAGTACATGTGTGATATGGTCATCCACTAGTCTTGTACATGTGTAGTATAGCCATCCACTAGTCTAGTACATGTGTGATATAGTCATCCACTAGTCTAGTACATGTGTAATATAGTCATCCACTAATCTAGTACATGTGTGATATGGTCATCTACTAGTCTAGTACATGTGTGATATAGTCATCCACTAGTCTAGTACATGTGTGATATGGTCATCCACTAGTCTAGTACATGTGTAATATAGTCATCCACTAGTCTAGTACATGTGTGATATGGTCATCTACTAGTCTAGTACATGTTGATATGGTCATCCACTAGTCTAGTACATGTATAGTATAGTCATCCTCTAGTCTAGTACATGTATAGTATAGTCATCCACTAGTCTAGTACACGTGTAATATAGTCATCCACTAGTCTAGTACACGTGTGATATAGTCATCCATTCGTATAGTACATATGTGATATAGTCATCCTCTAGTCTATAACATGTGTGATATAGTCATACATTCGTGTAGTACATTTGTACTATAGTCATCCAAGAGTCTAGTACATGTGTGATATAGTCATCCACTAGTCTAGTACATGTGTAATACAGTCATCTACTAGTCTAGTACATGTATGATAAAGTCATCCACTAGTCTAGTACATGTGTAATACAGTCATCCACTAGTTTAGTACATGTGTTATATAATCATCCACTAGTCTAGTACATGTGTAATATAGTCATCGACTAATCTAGTACATGTGTGATATGGTCACCTACTAGTCTAGAATATGTGTAATATAGTCATCCACTAGTTTAGTACAAGTGTAATATGGTCATCCACTAGTCTATTACATGTGTAGTATAGTCATCCACTAGTCTAGTACATGTGTGATATAGTCATCCACCTGTCTAGTACATATGTGATATAGTCATCCACTAGTCTAGTACATGTGTAATACAGTCATCTACTAGTCTAGTACATGTATGATAAAGTCATCCACTAGTCTAGTACATGTGTAGTATAGCCATCCACTAGTCTAGTACATGTGTGATATAGTCATTCACTAGTCTAGTACATGTGTAATATAGTCATCCACTAATCTAGTACATGTGTGATATGGTCATCTACTAGTCTAGTACATGTGTGATATAGTCATCCACTAGTCTAGTACATGTGTGATATGGTCATCCACTAGTCTAGTACATGTGTAATATAGACATCCACTAGTCTAGTACATGTGTGATATGGTCATCTACTAGTCTAGTACATGTTGTTATGGTCATCCACTAGTCTAGTACATGTATAGTATAGTCATCCTCTAGTCTAGTACATGTATAGTATAGTCATCCACTAGTCTAGTACACGTGTAATATAGTCATCCACTAGTCTAGTACACGTGTGATATAGTCATCCATTCGTATAGTACATATGTGATATAGTCATCCTCTAGTCTAGAACATGTGTGATATAGTCATACATTCGTGTAGTACATTTGTACTATAGTCATCCAAGAGTCTAGTACATGTGTGATATAGTCATCCACTAGTCTAGTACATGTGTAATACAGTCATCTACTAGTCTAGTACATGTATGATAAAGTCATCCACTAGTCTAGTACATGTGTAATACAGTCATCCACTAGTTTAGTACATGTGTGATATAATCATCCACTAGTCTAGTACATGTGTAATATAGTCATCGACTAATCTAGTACATGTGTGATATGGTCACCTACTAGTCTAGAACATGTGTAATATAGTCATCCACTAGTTTAGTACAAGTGTAATATGGTCATCCACTAGTCTATTACATGTGTAGTATAGTCATCCACTAGTCTAGTACATGTGTGATATAGTCATCCACCTGTCTAGTACATATGTGATATAGTCATCCACTAGTCTAGTACATGTGTGATATAGTAATCCACTAGTCTAGTAAATGTGTAGTATAGCCATCCACTAGTCTAGTACATGTGTGATATGGTCATCTACTAGTCTAGTACATGTGTGATATAGTCATTCACTAGTGTAGTATATGTGTACTACAGTCATTCACTAGTCTAGTACATGTGTGATATAGTCATCCTCTAGTCTAGTACATGTGTGATATAATCATCCATTCGTCTAGTACATGTGTACTATAGTCATCCACTAGTCTAGTATATGTGTACTATAGTCATTCACTAGTCTAGTACATGTGTGATATAGTCATCCACTAATCTAGTACATGTGTGATATGGTCATCTACTACTCTAGTACACGTGCTATATAGTCATCTACTAGTCTAGTACATGTGTGATATAGTCATCTACTAGTCTAGTACATGTGTGATATAGTAATCCAAAAGTCTAGTAAATGTGTAGTATAATAATCCACTAGTCTAGTACATGTGTGATATGGTCATCTAATAGTCTAGTACATGTTGATATGGTCATCCACTAGTCTAGTACATGTATAGTATAGTCATCCACTAGTCTAGTACACGTGCTATATAGTCATCTACTAGTCTAGTACATGTGTGATATAGTCATCCTCTAGTCTAAAACATGTGTGATATAATCATCCACTAATCTAGTACATGTGTGATATGGTCATCTACTAGTCTAGAACATGTGTGATATAGTCATCCAGTAGTCTAGTACATGTGTGATATGGTCATCCACTAGTCTAGTACATGTGTATTATAGTCATCCACTAGTCAAGTACATGTGTGATATAGTCAACATCTATTGTAGTACATGTGTGATATAGTCATCCACTAGTTTAGTACATGTGTGATATAGTCATCCACTAGTCTAGTACATGTATAGTATAGTGATCCACTAGTCTAGTACATGTGTGATATAGTCATCCACTAATCTAGCACATGTGTGGTATAGTCATCCATTCGTCTAGTACATTTGTACTATAGTCATCCACTAGTCTAGTACATGTGTAGTATAGTCATCCACTAGTCTAGTACATATGTGATATAGTTATCCACTAGTGTAGTACATGTGTAGTATAGTCATCCACTAGTCTAGTACATTTGTGATATAGTCATCCACTAGTCTAGTACATGTGTGATATAGTCATCCACTAATCTAGTACATGTGTTATATGGTCATCTTCTACTCTAGTACATGTGTGATATAGTCATCCACTAGTCTAGTATATGTGTACTATAGTCATTCACTAGTATAGTACATGTGTGATATAGTCATCCACTAGTCTAGTACACGTGTGATATAGTCATCCACTACTCTAGTACATGTGTGATATAGTCATCCATTTGTCTAGTACATTTGTACTATAGTCATCCACTAGTCTAGTACATGTGTAGTATAGTCATCCACTAGTCTAGTACATGTGTGTTATAGTCATCCACAAGTCTAGTACATGTGTGATATGGTCATCTACTAGTCTAGTACATGTTGATATGGTCATCCACAAGTCTAGTACATGTACAGTATAGTCATCCACTAGTCTAGTACATGCATAGTATAGTCATCCACTAGTCTAGTACACGTGTGATATAGTCATTCATTCGTCTAGTACATGTGTACTATAGTCATCCACTAGTCTAGTACATGTGTGATATAGTCATCCACTAGTCTAGTACATGTGTACTATAGTCATTCACTAGTCTAGTACACGTGTGATATAGTCATCCACTAGTCTAGTACATGTGTGATATAGTCATCCATTTGTCTAGTACATGTGTACTATAGTCATCCACTAGTCTAGTACATGTGTGATATAGTCATCCATTCGTCTAGTACATGTGTGATATGGTCATCTACTACTCTAGTACATGTGTAGTATAGTCATCTACTAGTCTAGTACATGTGTGATATAGTCATCCACTAATCTAGCACATGTGTGATATATTCATCCATTCGTCTAGTACATTTGTACTATAGTCATCCACTAGTCTAGTACATGTGTAGTATAGTCATCTACTAGTCTAGTACATGTGTGATATAGTCATCCACTAGTGTAGTACATGTGTAGTATAGTCATCCACTAGTCTAGTACATTTGTGATATAGACATCCACTAGTCTTGTACATGTGTGATATAATCATCCACTAGTCTAGTACATGTGTGATATGGTCATCTACTAGTCTAGAACATGTGTGATATAGTCATCCAGTAGTCTAGTACATGTATAGTATAGTCATCCACTAGTCTAGTACACGTGTGATATAGTCATTCATTCGTCTAGTACATTTGTACTATAGTCATCCACTAGTCTAGTACATGTGTGATATAGTCATCCACTAGTCTAGTACATGTGTAGTATAGTCATCCACTTGTCTAGTACATGTGTGATATAGTCATCGACTAGTCTAGTATATGTGTAGTATAGTCATTCACTAGTCTAGTACATGTGTAGTATAGTCATCCACTAGTCAATACATGTGTGATATGGTCATCCACTAGTCTAGTACATGTGTAGTATAGTCATCCACTAGTCTAGTACATGTGTAGTATAGTCATCCACTAGTCTAGTACATTTGTGATATAGTCATCCACTAGTCTAGTACATGTGTGATATGGTCATCTACTACTCTAGTACATGTGTGATATAGTCATCCACTAGTCTAGTATATGTGTACTATAGCCATTCACTAGTCTAGTACATGTGTGATATAGTCATCCACTAATCTAGTACATGTGTGATATGGTCATCTACTACTCTAGTACACGTGCTATATAGTCATCTACTAGTCTAGTACATGTGTGATATAGTCATCTACTAGTCTAGTACATGTGTGATATAGTAATCCACTAGTCTAGTAAATGTGTAGTATAATAATCCACTAGTCTAGTACATGTGTGATATAGTCATCCACTAGTCTAGTACATGTGTGATATGGTCATCTAATAGTCTACTACAAGTTGATATGGTCATCCACTAGTCTAGTACATGTATAGTATAGTCATCCACTTGTCTAGTACACGTGCTATATAGTCATTTACTAGTTTAGTACATGTGTGATAAAGTCATCTACTAGTCTAGTAAATGTGTAGTATAGTCATCCACTAGTCTAGTACATGTGTGATATAGTCATCCACTAGTCTAGTACATGTTGATATGATCATCCACTAGTCTAGTACATGTATAGTATAGTCATCCACTAGTCTAGTACATGTACAGTATAGTCATCCACTAGTCTAGTACATGCATAGTATAGTCATCTACTAGTCAAGTACACGTGTGATATAGTCATTCATTCGTCTAGTACATGTGTACTATAGTCATCCACTAGTCTATTACATGTGTGATATAGTCATCCACTAGTCTAGTACATGTGTACTATAGTCATTCACTAGTCTAGTACATGTGTGATATAGTCATCCACTAGTCTAGTACACGTGTGATATAGTCATCCACTAGTCTAGTACATGTATGATATAGTCATCCATTTGTCTAGTACATGTGTACTATAGTCATCCACTAGTCTAGTACATGTGTGATATAGACTTCCATTCGTCTAGTACATATGTGATATAGTCATCCACTAGTCTAGTACATGTGTAGTATAGTCATCCACTAGTCTAGTACATATGTGATATAGTCATCCACTAGTGTAGTACATGTGTAGTATAGTCATCCACTAGTCTAGTACATTTGTACTATAGTCATCCACTAGTTTAGTACATGTGTAGTATAGTCATCCACTAGTCTAGTACATGTGTGATATAGTCATCCACTAGTGTAGTACATGTGTAGTATAGTCATCCACTTGTCTAGTAAATTTGTGATATAGACATCCACTAGTCTTGTACATGTGTGATATAATCATCCACTAGTCTAGTACAAATGTGATATGGTCATCTACTAGTCTAGAACATGTGTGATATAGTCATCCAGTAGTCTAGTACATGTGTGATATGGTCATCCACTAGTCTAGTATATGTGTAGTATAGTCATCCACTAGTCAAGTACATGTGTGATATAGTCATCATCTATTGTAGTACATGTGTGATATAGTCATCCACTAGTTTAGTACATTTGTGATAAAGACATCCACAAGTCTTGTACATGTGTGATATAATCATCCACTAGTCTAGTACATGTGTGATATGGTCATCTATAGTCTAGAACATGTGTGATATAGTCATCCACTAATCTAGCACATGTGTGATATAGTCATCCATTCGTCTAGTACATTTGTACTATAGTCATCCACTAGTCTAGTACATGTGTAGTATAGTCATCCACTAGTCTAGTACATTTGTGATATAGTCATCCACTAGTCTAGTACATGTGTGATATAGTCATCCACTAATCTAGTACATGTGTGATATGGTCATCTACTACTCTAGTACATGTGTGATATAGTCATCCACTAGTCTAGTATATGTGTACTATAGTCATTCACTAGTCTAGTACATGTGTGATATAGTCATCCACTAATCTAGTACATGTGTGATATGGTCATCTACTACTCTAGTACACGTGCTATATAGTCATCTACTAGTCTAGTACATGTGTGATATAGTCATCTACTAGTCTAGTACATGTGTGATATAGTAATCCACTAGTCTAGTAAATGTGTAGTATAATAATCCACTAGTCTAGTACATGTGTGATATAGTCATCCACTAGTCTAGTACATGTGTGATATGGTCATCTAATAGTCTAGTACATGTTGATATGGTCATCCACTAGTCTAGTACATGTATAGTATAGTCATCCACTAGTCTAGTACACGTGCTATATAGTCATCTACTAGTCTAGTACATGTGTGATATAGTCATCTACTAGTCTAGTAAATGTGTAGTATAGTCATCCACTAGTCTAGTACATATGTGATATAGTCATCCACTAGTCTAGTACATGTGTGATATGGTCATCTACTAGTCTAGTACATGTTGATATGGTCATCCACTAGTCTGGTACATGTATAGTATAGTCATCCACTAGTCTAGTACATATATAGTATAGTCATCCACTAGTCTAGTACATGTGTGATATAGTCATCCACTAGTCTAGTACACGTGTGTTATAGTCATTCATTCGTCTAGTACATGTGTAGTATAGTCATCCACTAGTCTAGTACATGTGTGATATAGTCATCCACTAGTCTATTATATGTGTAGTATAGTCATTCACTAGTCTAGTACATGTGTAGTATAGTCATCCACTAGTCAATACATGTGTGATATGGTCATCCACTAGTCTAGTACATGTGTAGTATAGTCATCCACTAGTCTAGTACATGTGTGATATAATCATCCACTAGTCTAGTACATGTGTGATATAGACATCGACTAATCTAGTACATGTGTGATATGGTCACCTACTAGTCTAGAACATGTGTGATATAGTCATCCACTAGTTTAGTACAAGTGTGATATGGTCATCCACTAGTCTAGTACATGTGTATTATAATCATCCACTAGTCTAGTACATGTGTGATATAGTCATCCACTAGTCTAGTATATATGTGATATAGTCATCCACTAGTCTAGTACATGTGTGATATAGTCATCCACTAGTCTAGTACATGTGTGATATAGTCATCCACTAGTCTAGTAAATGTGTAGTATAATAATCCACTAGTCTAGTACATGTGTGATATAGTCATCCACTAGTCTAGTACATGTGTGATATGGTCATCTATTAGTCTAGTACATGTTGATATGGTCATCCACTAGTCTAGTACATGTATAGTATAGTCATCCACTAGTCTAGTACATGTATAGTATAGTCATCCACTAGTCTAGTACACGTGTGATATAGTCATTCATTCGTCTAGTACATTTGTACTATAGTCATCCACTAGTCTAGTACATGTGTGATATAGTCATCCACTAATCTAGTACATGTGTGATATGGTCACCTACTAGTCTAGAACATGTGTGATATAGTCATCCACTAGTTTAGTACAAGTGTGATATGGTCATCCACTAGTCTAGTACATGTGTAGTATAGTCATCCACTAGTCTAGTACATGTGTGATATAGTCATCCATTCGTCTAGTACATATGTGATATAGTCATACTCTAGTCTAGTACATGTGTGATATAGTCATCCATTCGTCTAGTACATTTGTACTATAGTCATCCACGAGTCTAGTACATGTGTGATATAGTCATCTACTAGTCTAGTACATGTGTTATACAGTCATCTACTAGTCTAGTACATGTATGATATAGTCATCCACTAGTCTAGTACATGTGTAATACAGTCATCCACTAGTTTAGTACATGTGTAATATAGTCATCCACCAGTCTAGTACATATGTGATATAGTCATCCACCTGTCTAGTACATATGTGATATAGTCATCCACCAGTCTAGTACATGTGTGATATAGTCATCAACTAGTCTAGTACATGTGTGATATAGTAAACGACTAGTCTAGTAAATGTGTAGTATAGCCATCCACTAGTCTAGTACATGTGTGATATAGTCATCCTCTAGTCTAGTACATGTGTGATATAATCATCCATTCGTCTAGTACATGTGTACTATAGTCATCCACTAGTCTAGTATATGTGTACTATAGTCATTCACTAGTCTAGTACATGTGTGATATAGTCATCCACTAATCTAGTACATGTGTGATATGGTCATCTACTACTCTAGTACACGTGCTATATAGTCATCTACTAGTCTAGTACATGTGTGATATAGTCATCTACTAGTCTAGTACATGTGTGATATAGTAATCCACTAGTTTAGTAAATGTGTAGTATAATAATCCACTAGTCTAGTACATGTGTGATATGGTCATCTAATAGTCTAGTACATGTTGATATGGTCATCCACTAGTCTAGTACATGTATAGTATAGTCATCCACTAGTCTAGTACACGTGCTATATAGTCATCTACTAGTCTAGTACATGTGTGATATAGTCATCCTCTAGTCTAAAACATGTGTGATATAATCATCCACTAATCTTGTACATGTGTGATATGGTCATCTACTAGTCTAGAACATGTGTGATATAGTCATCCAGTAGTCTAGTACATGTGTGATATGGTCATCCACTAGTCTAGTACATGTGTAGTATAGTCATCCACTAGTCAAGTACATGTGTGATATAGTCAACATCTATTGTAGTACATGTGTGATATAGTCATCCACTAATTTAGTACATGTGTGATATAGTCATCCACTAGTCTAGTACATGTATAGTATAGTGATCCACTAGTCTAGTACATGTGTGTTATAGTCATCCACTAATCTAGCACATGTGTGGTATAGTCATCCATTCGTCTAGTATATTTGAACTATAGTCATCCACTAGTCTAGTACATGTGTAGTATAGTCATCCACTAGTCTAGTACATATGTGATATAGTCATCCACTAGTGTAGTACATGTGTAGTATAGTCATCCACTAGTCTAGTACATTTGTGATATAGTCATCCACTAGTCTAGTACATGTGTGATATAGTCATCCACTAATCTAGTACATGTGTTATATGGTCATCTTCTACTCTAGTACATGTGTGATATAGTCATCCACTAGTCTAGTATATGTGTACTATAGTCATTCACACTAGTATAGTACATGTGTGATATAGTCATCCACTAGTCTAGTACACGTGTGATATAGTCATCCACTACTCTAGTACATGTGTGATATAGTCATCCACTAGTCTAGTATATGTGTACTATAGTCATTCACTAGTCTAGTACATGTGTGATATAGTCATCCTCTAGTCTAGTACATGTGTGATATAGTCATCCATTCGTCTAGTACATCTGTAGTATAGTCATCCACTAATCTAGTACATGTGTGTTATAGTCATCCACGAGTCTAGTACATGTGTGATATGGTCATCTACTAGTCTAGTACATGTTGATATGGTCATCCACAAGTCTAGTACATGTACAGTATAGTCATCCACTAGTCTAGTACATGCATAGTATAGTCATCCACTAGTCTAGTACACGTGTGATATAGTCATTCATTAGTCTAGTACATGTGTACTATAGTCATCCACTAGTCTAGTACATGTGTGATATAATCATCCACTAGTCTAGTACATGTGTACTATAGTCATTCACTAGTCTAGTACATGTGTGATATAGTCATCCACTAGTCTAGTACACGTGTGATATAGTCATCCACTAGTATAGTACATGTATGATATAGTCATCCATTTGTCTAGTACATGTGTACTATAGTCATCCATTAGTCTAGTACATGTGTGATATAGTCATCCATTCGTCTAGTGCATATGTGATATAGTCTTCCACTAGTCTAGTACATGTGTAGTATAGTCATCTACTAGTCTAGTACATGTGTGATATAGTCATCCACTAATCTAGCACATGTGTGATATATTCATCCATTCGTCTAGTACATTTGTACTATAGTCATCCACTAGTCTAGTACATGTGTAGTATAGTCATCTACTAGTCTAGTACATGTGTGATATAGTCATCCACTAGTGTAGTACATGTGTAGTATAGTCATCCACTAGTCTAGTACATTTGTGATATAGACATCCACTAGTCTTGTACATGTGTGATATAATCATCCACTAGTCTAGTACATGTGTGATATGGTCATCTACTAGTCTAGAACATGTGTGATATAGTCATCCAGTAGTCTAGTACATGTGTGATATGGTCATCCACTAGTCTAGTATATGTGAAGTATAGTCATCCACTAGTCAAGTACATGTGTGATATAGTCATCATCTATTGTAGTACATGTGTGATATAGTCATCCACTAGTTTAGTACATTTGTGCAATAGACATCCACTAGTCTAGTACATGTGTGATATGGTCATCTATAGTCTAGAACATGTGTGATATAGTCATCCACTAATCTAGCACATGTGTGATATAGTCATCCATTCGTCTAGTACATTTGTACTTTAGTCATCCACTAATGTAGTACATGTGTAGTATAGTCATCCACTAGTCTAGTACATTTCTGATATAGTCATCCACTAGTCTAGTACATGTGTGATATGGTCATCTACTACTCTAGTACATGTGTGATATAGTCATCCACTAGTCTAGTATATGTGTACTATAGCCATTCACTAGTCTAGTACATGTGTGATATAGTCATCCACTAATCTAGTACATGTGTGATATGGTCATCTACTACTCTAGTACACGTGCTATATAGTCATCTACTAGTCTAGTACATGTGTGATATAGTCATCTACTAGTCTAGTACATGTGTGATATAGGAATCCACTAAACTAGTAAATGTGTATTATAATAATCCACTAGTCTAGTACATGTGTGATATAGTCATCCACTAGTCTAGTACATGTGTGATATGGTCATCTACTAGTCTAGTACATGTTGATATGGTCATCCACTAGTCTGGTACATGTATAGTATAGTCATCTTCTAGTCTAGTACACGTGCTATATAGTCATCTACTAGTTTAGTACATGTGTGATATAGTCATCTACTAGTCTAGTAAATGTGTAGTATAGTCATCCACTAGTCTAGTACATGTGTGATATAGTCATCCACTAGTCTAGTACATGTGTGATATGGTCATCTACTAGTCTAGTACATGTTGATATGGTCATCCACTAGTCTGGTACATGTATAGTATAGTCATCTTCTAGTCTAGTACATATATAGTATAGTCATCCACTAGTCTAGTACATGTGTGATATAGTCATCCACTAGTCTAGTACATGTGTGATATAGTCATCGACTAATCTAGTACATGTGTGATATGGTCACCTACTAGTCTAGAAAATGTGTGATATAGTCATCCACTAGTTTAGTACAAGTGTGATATGGTCATCCACTAGTCTAGTACATGTGTAGTATAGTCATCCACTAGTCTAGTACATGTGTGATATAGTCATCCACTAGTCTAGTATATATGTGATATAGTCATCCACTAGTCTAGTACATGTGTGATATAGTCATCCACTAGTCTAGTACATGTGTGATATAGTAATCCACTAGTCTAGTAAATGTGTAGTATAATAATCCACTAGTCTAGTACACGTGTGATATAGTCATCCACTAGTCTAGTACATGTGTGATATGGTCATCTAATAGTCTAGTACATGTTGATATGGTCATCCACTAGTCTAGTACATGTATAGTATAGTCATCCACTAGTCTAGTACATGTATAGTATAGTCATCCACTAGTCTAGTACACGTGTAATATAGTCATCCACTAGTCTAGTACACGTGTGATATAGTCATTCATTCGTCTAGTACATTTGTACTATAGTCATCCACTAGTCTAATACATGTGTGATATAGTCATCCACTAGTCTAGTACATGTGTAGTATAGTCATCCACTAGTCTAGTACATGTGTGATATAGTCATCCACTAGTCTAGTATATGTGTAGTATAGTCATTCACTAGTCTAGTACATGTGTGAAAGAGTCATACATTCGTCTAGTACAGATGTGATATAGTCATCCTCTAGTCTAGTACATGTGTGATATAGTCATCCATTCGACTAGTACATGTGTACTATAGTCATCCACTAGTCTAGTACATGTGTAATATAGTCATCCACTAGTCTATTACACGTGCTATATAGTCATCTACTAGTCTAGTACATGTGTGATATAGTCATCTACTAGTCTAGTACATGTGTGATATAGTCATCCACTAGTCTAGTACATGTGTACTATAGTCATCCACTTGTCTAGTACATGTGTACTATAGTCATCTACTAGTCTAGTACATTTGTGATATAGTCATCCACTAGTCTTGTACATGTGTCATATAGTCATCCATTCGTTTGGTACATGTGTACTATTGTCATTCACTAGTCTAGTACATGTGTGATATAGTCATCGACTAATCTAGTACATGTGTGATATGGTCACCTACTGGTCTAGAACATGTGTGATATAGTCATCCACTAGTTTAGTACAAGTGTGATATGGTCATCCACTAGTCTAGTACATGTGTAGTATAGTCATCCACTAGTCTAGTAGATGTGTGATATAGTCATCCACTAGTCTAGTATATATATGATATAGTCATTCACTAGTCTAGTACATGTGTGATATAGTCATCCACTAGTCTAGTACATGTGTGATAAAATAATCCACAAGTTTAGTAAATGTGTAGTATAATCATCCACTAGTCTAGTACATGTGTAATATAGTCATCCACTAGTCTAGTACATGTGTGATATGGTCATCTAATAGTCTAGTACATGTTGATATGGTCATCCACTAGTCTAGTACATGTATAGTATAGTCATCCACTAGTCTAGTACACGTGTAATATAGTCATCCACTAGTCTAGTACACGTGTGATATAGTCATTCATTCGTCTAGTACATGTGTACTATAGTCATCCACTAGTCTAGTACATGTGTGATATAGTCATCCACTAGTCTAGTACATGTGTAGTATAATCATCCACTAGTCTAGTACATGTGTGATATAGTCATCCACTAGTCTAGTATATGTGTAGTATAGTCATTCACTAGTCTAGTACATGTGTAGTATAGTCATCTACTAGTCTAGTACATGTGTGACATAGTCATCTACTAGTCTAGTAAATGTGTAGTACAGTCATCCACTAGTCTAGTACATGTGTGATATAGTCATCCACTAGTCTAGTACATGTATGATATGGTCATCTACTAGTCTAGTACATGTTGATATGGTCATCCACTAGTCTGGTACATGTATAGTATAGTCATCCACTAGTCTAGTACATGTATAGTATAGTCATCCACTAGTCTAGTACATGTGTGATAGTCATCCACTAGTCTAGTTAATGTGTAGTATAGTCATCCACTAGTCTAGTACATGTGTGATATAGTCATCCACTAGTCTAGTACATGTTGATATGATCATCCACTAGTCTAGTACATGTATAGTATAGTCATCCACTAGTCTAGTACATGTATAGTATAGTCATCCACTAGTCTAGTACACGTGTAATATAGTCATCCACTAGTCTAGTACACGTGTGTTATAGTCATTCATTCGTCTAGTACATGTGTAGTATAGTCATCCACTAGTCTAGTACATGTGTGATATAGTCATCCATTAGTCTATTATATGTGTAGTATAGTCATTCACTAGTCTAGTACATGTGTAGTATAGTCATTCACTAGTCAATACATGTGTGATATGGTCATCCACTAGTCTAGTACATGTGTAGTATAGTCATCCACTAGTCTAGTACATGTGTGATATAATCATCCACTAGTCTAGTACATGTGTGATATAGTCATCGACTAATCTAGTACATGTGTGATATGGTCACCTACTAGTCTAGAAAATGTGTGATATAGTCATCCACTAGTTTAGTACAAGTGTGATATGGTCATCCACTAGTCTAGTACATGTGTAGTATAGTCATCCACTAGTCTAGTACATGTCATATATAGTCATCCACTAGTCTAGTATATATGTGATATAGTCATCCACTAGTCTAGTACATGTGTGATATAGTCATCCACTAGTCTAGTACATGTTTGATATAGTCATCCACTAGTCTTGTACATGTGTCATATAGTCATCCATTCGTTTGGTACATGTGTACTATTGTCATCCACTAGTCTAGTACATGTGTGATATAGTCATCGACTAATCTAGTACTTGTGTGAGATGGTCACCTACTAGTCTAGAACATGTGTGATATAGTCATCCACTAGTTTAGTACAAGTGTGATATGGTCATCCACTAGTCTAGTACATGTGTAGTATAGTCATCCACTAGTCTAGTACATGTGTGATATAGTCATCCACTAGTCTAGTATATATGTGATATAGTCATTCACTAGTCTAGTACATGTGTGATATAGTCATCCACTAGTCTAGTACATGTGTGATAAAATAATCCACTAGTTTAGTAAATGTGTAGTATAATCATCCACTAGTCTAGTACATGTGTAATATAGTCATCCACTAGTCTAGTACATGGGTGATATGGTCATCTAATAGTCTAGTACATGTTGATATGGTCATCCACTAGTCTAGTATATGTATAGTATAGTCATCCACTAGTCTAGTACATGTATAGTATAGTCATCCACTAGTCTAGTACATGTATAGTATAGTCATCCACTAGTCTAGTACACGTGTAATATAGTCATCCACTAGTCTAGTACACGAGTGATATAGTCATTCATTCGTCTAGTACATGTGTACTATAGTCATCCACTAGTCTAGTAAATGTGTAGTATAAAAATCCACTAGTCTAGTACATGTGTGATATAGTCATCCTCTAGTCTAGTACATGTGTGATAAAGTCATCTAATAGTCTAGTACATGTTGATATGGTCATCCACTAGTCTAGTACATGTATAGTATAGTCATCCACTAGTCTAGTACATGTATAGTATAGTCATCCACTAGTCTAGTACACGTGTAATATAGTCATCCACTAGTCTAGTACACGTGTGATATAGTCATTCATTCGTCTAGTACATTTGAACTATAGTCATCTACTAGTCTAGTACATGTGTGATATAGTCATCTACTAGTCTAGTACATGTGTGATATAGTCATCCACTAGTCTAGTACATGTGTACTATAGTCATCCACTTGTCTAGTACATGTGTACTATAGTCATCCACTAGTCTAATACATGTGTGATATAGTCATCCACTAGTCTAGTATATATGTGATATAGTCATTCACTAGTCTAGTACATGTGTGATATAGTCATCCACTAGTCTAGTACATGTGTAATACAGTCATCCACTAGTTCAGTACATGTGTGATATAGTCATCCACTAGTCTAGTACATGTGTACTATAGTCATCCACTTGTCTAGTACATGTGTACTATAGTCATCCACTAGTCTAGTACATTTGTGATATAGTCATCCACTAGTCTTGTACATGTGTCATATAGTCATCCATTCGTTTGGTACATGTGTACTATTGTCATCCACTAGTCTAGTACATGTGTGATATAGTCATCGACTAATCTAGTACATGTGTGATATGGTCACCTACTAGTCTAGAACATGTGTGATATAGTCATCCACTAGTTTAGTACAAGTGTGATATGGTCATCCACTAGTCTAGTACATGTGTAGTATAGTCATCCACTAGTCTAGTACATGTGTAATATAGTCATCCACTAGTCTAGTATATATGTGATATAGTCATTCACTAGTCTAGTACATGTGTGATATAGTCATCCACTAGTCTAGTACATGTGTGATAAAATAATCCACTAGTTTAGTAAATGTGTAGTATAATCATCCACTAGTCTAGTACATGTGTAATATAGTCATCCACTAGTCTAGTACATGTGTGATATGGTCATCTAATAGTCTAGTACATGTTGATATGGTCATCCACTAGTCTAGTACATGTATAGTATAGTCATCCACTAGTCTAGTACATGTATAGTATAGTCATCCACTAGTCTAGTACACGTGTAATATAGTCATCCACTAATCTAGTACACGTGTGATATAGTCATTCATTCGTCTAGTACATGTGTACTATAGTCATCCACTAGTCTAGTACATGTGTGATATAGTCATCCACTAGTCTAGTACATGTGTAGTATAGTCATCCACTAGTCTAGTACATGTTTGATATAGTCATCCACTAGTCAAGTATATGTGTAGTATAGTCATCCACTAGTCTAGTACATGTGTAGTATAGTCATCCACTAGTCTAGTACATATGTGATATAGTCATCCACTAGTGTAGTACATGTGTAGTATAGTCATCCACTAGTCTAGTACATTTGTGATATAGTCATCCACTAGTCTAGTACACGTGTGATATAGTCATCCACTACTCTAGTACATGTGTGATATAGTCATCCACTAATCTAGTATATGTGTACTATAGTCATTCACTAGTCTAGTACATGTGTGATATAGTCATCCTCTAGTCTAGTACATGTGTGATATAGTCATCCATTCGTCTAGTACATCTGTAGTATAGTCATCCACTAATCTAGTACATGTGTGTTATAGTCATCCACGAGTCTAGTACATGTGTGATATGGTCATCTACTAGTCTAGTACATGTTGATATGGTCATCCACAAGTCTAGTACATGTACAGTATAGTAATCCACTAGTCTAGTACATGCATAGTATAGTCATCCACTAGTCTAGTACACGTGTGATATAGTCATTCATTAGTCTAGTACATGTGTACTATAGTCATCCACTAGTCTAGTACATGTGTGATATAATCATCCACTAGTCTAGTACATGTGTACTATAGTCATTCACTAGTCTAGTACATGTGTGATATAGTCATCCACTAGTCTAGTACACGTGTGATATAGTCATCCACTAGTCTAGTACATGTATGATATAGTCATCCATTTGTCTAGTACATGTGTACTATAGTCATCCACTAGTCTAGTACATGTGTGATAAAGTCATCCATTCGTCTAGTGCATATGTGATATAGTCTTCCACTAGTCTAGTACATGTGTAGTATAGTTATCTACTAGTCTAGTACATGTGTGAAATAGTCATCCACTAATCTAGCACATGTGTGATATATTCATCCATTCGTCTAGTACATTTGTACTATAGTCATCCACTAGTCTAGTACATGTGTAGTATAGTCATCTACTAGTCTAGTACATGTGTGATATAGTCATCCACTAGTGTAGTACATGTGTAGTATAGTCATCCACTAGTCTAGTACATTTTTGATATAGACATCCACTAGTCTTGTACATGTGTGATATAATCATCCACTAGTCTAGTACATGTGTGATATGGTCATCTACTAGTCTAGAACATGTGTGATATAGTCATCCAGTAGTCTAGTACATGTGTGATATGGTCATCCACTAGTCTAGTATATGTGAAGTATAGTCATCCACTAGTCAAGTACATGTGTGATATAGTCATCATCTATTGTAGTACATGTGTGATATAGTCATCCACTAGTTTAGTACATTTGTGCAATAGACATCCACTAGTCTTGTACATGTGTGATATAATCATCCACTAGTCTAGTACATGTGTGATATGGTCATCTATAGTCTAGAACATGTGTGATATAGTCATCCACTAATCTAGCACATGTGTGATATAGTCATCCATTCGTCTAGTACATTTGTACTTTAGTCATCCACTAATGTAGTACATGTGTAGTATAGTCATCCACTAGTCTAGTACATTTGTGATATAGTCATCCACTAGTCTAGTACATGTGTGATATGGTCATCTACTACTCTAGTACATGTGTGATATAGTCATCCACTAGTCTAGTATATGTGTACTATAGCCATTCACTAGTCTAGTACATGTGTGATATAGTCATCCACTAATCTAGTACATGTGTTATACAGTCATCTACTAGTCTAGTAAATGTATGATATAGTCATCCACTAGTCTAGTACATGTGTAATACAGTCATCCACTAGTTTAGTACATGTGTAATATAGTCATCCACTAGTCTAGTACATGTGTGATATAGTCATCCATTCGTCTAGTACATGTGTACTATAGTCATCCACTAGTCTAGTACATGTGTGATATAGTCATCCATTCGTCTAGTACATATGTGATATAGTCATCCTCTAGTCTAGTACATGTGTGATATAGACATCCATTCGTCTAGTACAGGTGTACTATAGTCATCCACCAGTCTAGTACATGTGTGATATAGTCATCCATTCGTCTAGTACATGTGTGATATAGTCATCCTCTAGTCGAAAACATGTGTGAAATAGTCATCCATTCGTCTAGTACATGTGTACTATAGTCATCCACTAGTCTAGTACATGTGTGATATAGTAATGCACTATTCTAGTAAATGTGTAGTATAGTCATCCACTAGTCTAGTACATGTGTGATATAGTCATCCACTAGTCTAGTACATGTGTGATATGGTCATCTACTAGTCTAGTACATGTTGATATGGTCATCCACTAGTCAAGTACATGTGTAATACAGTCATCCACTAGTCCAGTACATGTGTGATATAGTCACCCACTAGTCTTGTACACGTGTGAAAGAGTCATCCATTCGTCTAGTACATATGTGATATAGTCATCCTCTAGTCTAGTACATGTGTGATATAGTTATCCATTCGTCTAGTACATGTGTACTATAGTCATCCACTAGTCTATTACATGTGTAATATAGTCATCCACTAGTCTATTACACGTGCTATATAGTCATCTACTAGTCTAGTACATGTGTGATATAGTCATCTACTAGTCTAGTACATGTGTGATATAGTCATCCACTAGTCTAGTACATGTGTACTATAGTCATCCACTTGTCTAGTACATGTGTACTATAGTCATCCACTAGTCTAATACATGTGTGATATAGTCATCCACTAGTCTAGTATATATGTGATATAGTCATTCACTAGTCTAGTACATGTGTGATATAGTCATCCACTAGTCTAGTACATGTGTAATACAGTCATCCACTAGTTCAGTACATGTGTGATATAGTCATCCACTAGTCTAGTACATGAGTACTATAGTCATCCACTTGTCTAGTACATGTGTACTATAGTCATCCACTAGTCTAGTACATTTGTGATATAGTCATCCACTAGTCTTGTACATGTGTCATATAGTCATCCATTTGTTTGGTACATGTGTACTATTGTCATCCACTAGTCTAGTACATGTGTGATATAGTCATCGACTAATCTAGTACATGTGTGATATGGTCACCTACTAGTCTAGAACATGTGTGATATAGTCATCCACTAGTTTAGTACAAGTGTGATATGGTCATCCACTAGTCTAGTACATGTGTAGTATAGTCATCCACTAGCCTAGTACATGTGTGATATAGTCATCCACTAGTCTAGTATATATGTGATATAGTCATTCACTAGTCTAGTACATGTGTGATATAGTCATCCACTAGTCTAGTACATGTGTGATAAAATAATCCACTAGTTTAGTAAATGTGTAGTATAATCATCCACTAGTCTAGTACATGTGTAATATAGTCATCCACTAGTCTAGTACATGTGTGATATGGTCATCTAATAGTCTAGTACATGTTGATATGGTCATCCACTAGTCTAGTACATGTATATTATAGTCATCCACTAGTCTAGTACATGTATAGTATAGTCATCCACTAGTCTAGTACACGTGTAATATAGTCATCCACTAATCTAGTACACGTGTGATATAGTCATTCATTCGTCTAGTACATGTGTACTATAGTCATCCACTAGTCTAGTACATGTGTGATATAGTCATCCACTAGTCTAGTACATGTGTAGTATAGTCATCCACTAGTCTAGTACATGTTTGATATAGTCATCCACTAGTCAAGTATATGTGTAGTATAGTCATTCACTAGTCTAGTACATGTGTAGTATAGTCATCCACTAGTCAATACATGTGTGATATGGTCATCCACTAGTCTAGTGCATGTATAGTATAGTCATCCACTAGTCTAGTACACGTGCTATATAGTCATCTACTAGTCTAGTACATGTGTGATATAGTCATCTACTTGTCTAGTAAATGTGTAGTACAGTCATCCACTAGTCTAGTACATGTGTGATATAGTCATCCACTAGTCTAGTACATGTATGATATGGTCATCTACTAGTCTAGTACATGTTGATATGGTCATCCACTAGTCTGGTACATGTATAGTTTAGTCATCCACTAGTCTAGTACATGTATAGTATAGTCATCCACTAGTCTAGTACATGTGTACTATAGTCATCCACTAGTCTAGTACATGTGTGATATAGTAATGCACTATTCTAGTAAATGTGTAGTATAGTCATCCACTAGTCTAGTACATGTGTGATATAGTCATCCACTAGTCTAGTACATGTGTGATATGGTCATCTACTAGTCTAGTACATGTTGATATGGTCATCCACTAGTCAAGTACATGTGTAATACAGTCATCCACTAGTCCAGTACATGTGTGATATAGTCACCCACTAGTCTTGTACACGTGTGAAAGAGTCATCCATTCGTCTAGTACATATGTGATATAGTCATCCTCTAGTCTAGTACATGTGTGATATAGTTATCCATTCGTCTAGTACATGTGTACTATAGTCATCCACTAGTCTAGTACATGTGTAATATAGTCATCCACTAGTCTATTACACGTGCTATATAGTCATCTACTAGTCTAGTACATGTGTGATATAGTCATCTACTAGTCTAGTACATGTGTGATATAGTCATCCACTAGTCTAGTACATGTGTACTATAGTCATCCACTTGTCTAGTACATGTGTACTATAGTCATCCACTAGTCTAATACATGTGTGATATAGTCATCCACTAGTCTAGTATATATGTGATATAGTCATTCACTAGTCTAGTACATGTGTGATATAGTCATCCACTAGTCTAGTACATGTGTAATACAGTCATCCACTAGTTCAGTACATGTGTGATATAGTCATCCACTAGTCTAGTACATGAGTACTATAGTCATCCACTTGTCTAGTACATGTGTACTATAGTCATCCACTAGTCTAGTACATTTGTGATATAGTCATCCACTAGTCTTGTACATGTGTCATATAGTCATCCATTCGTTTGGTACATGTGTACTATTGTCATCCACTAGTCTAGTACATGTGTGATATAGTCATCGACTAATCTAGTACATGTGTGATATGGTCACCTACTAGTCTAGAACATGTGTGATATAGTCATCCACTAGTTTAGTACAAGTGTGATATGGTCATCCACTAGTCTAGTACATGTGTAGTATAGTCATCCACTAGCCTAGTACATGTGTGATATAGTCATCCACTAGTCTAGTATATATGTGATATAGTCATTCACTAGTCTAGTACATGTGTGATATAGTCATCCACTAGTCTAGTACATGTGTGATAAAATAATCCACTAGTTTAGTAAATGTGTAGTATAATCATCCACTAGTCTAGTACATGTGTAATATAGTCATCCACTAGTCTAGTACATGTGTGATATGGTCATCTAATAGTCTAGTACATGTTGATATGGTCATCCACTAGTCTAGTACATGTATATTATAGTCATCCACTAGTCTAGTACATGTATAGTATAGTCATCCACTAGTCTAGTACACGTGTAATATAGTCATCCACTAATCTAGTACACGTGTGATATAGTCATTCATTCGTCTAGTACATGTGTACTATAGTCATCCACTAGTCTAGTACATGTGTGATATAGTCATCCACTAGTCTAGTACATGTGTAGTATAGTCATCCACTAGTCTAGTACATGTTTGATATAGTCATCCACTAGTCAAGTATATGTGTAGTATAGTCATTCACTAGTCTAGTACATGTGTAGTATAGTCATCCACTAGTCAATACATGTGTGATATGGTCATCCACTAGTCTAGTGCATGTATAGTATAGTCATCCACTAGTCTAGTACACGTGCTATATAGTCATCTACTAGTCTAGTACATGTGTGATATAGTCATCTACTTGTCTAGTAAATGTGTAGTACAGTCATCCACTAGTCTAGTACATGTGTGATATAGTCATCCACTAGTCTAGTACATGTATGATATGGTCATCTACTAGTCTAGTACATGTTGATATGGTCATCCACTAGTCTGGTACATGTATAGTTTAGTCATCCACTAGTCTAGTACATGTATAGTATAGTCATCCACTAGTCTAGTACATGTGTACTATAGTCATCCACTAGTCTAGTACATGTGTGATATAGTAATGCACTATTCTAGTAAATGTGTAGTATAGTCATCCACTAGTCTAGTACATGTGTGATATAGTCATCCACTAGTCTAGTACATGTGTGATATGGTCATCTACTAGTCTAGTACATGTTGATATGGTCATCCACTAGTCAAGTACATGTGTAATACAGTCATCCACTAGTCCAGTACATGTGTGATATAGTCACCCACTAGTCTTGTACACGTGTGAAAGAGTCATCCATTCGTCTAGTACATATGTGATATAGTCATCCTCTAGTCTAGTACATGTGTGATATAGTTATCCATTCGTCTAGTACATGTGTACTATAGTCATCCACTAGTCTAGTACATGTGTAATATAGTCATCCACTAGTCTATTACACGTGCTATATAGTCATCTACTAGTCTAGTACATGTGTGATATAGTCATCTACTAGTCTAGTACATGTGTGATATAGTCATCCACTAGTCTAGTACATGTGTACTATAGTCATCCACTTGTCTAGTACATGTGTACTATAGTCATCCACTAGTCTAATACATGTGTGATATAGTCATCCACTAGTCTAGTATATATGTGATATAGTCATTCACTAGTCTAGTACATGTGTGATATAGTCATCCACTAGTCTAGTACATGTGTAATACAGTCATCCACTAGTTCAGTACATGTGTGATATAGTCATCCACTAGTCTAGTACATGAGTACTATAGTCATCCACTTGTCTAGTACATGTGTACTATAGTCATCCACTAGTCTAGTACATTTGTGATATAGTCATCCACTAGTCTTGTACATGTGTCATATAGTCATCCATTCGTTTGGTACATGTGTACTATTGTCATCCACTAGTCTAGTACATGTGTGATATAGTCATCGACTAATCTAGTACATGTGTGATATGGTCACCTACTAGTCTAGAACATGTGTGATATAGTCATCCACTAGTTTAGTACAAGTGTGATATGGTCATCCACTAGTCTAGTACATGTGTAGTATAGTCATCCACTAGCCTAGTACATGTGTGATATAGTCATCCACTAGTCTAGTATATATGTGATATAGTCATTCACTAGTCTAGTACATGTGTGATATAGTCATCCACTAGTCTAGTACATGTGTGATAAAATAATCCACTAGTTTAGTAAATGTGTAGTATAATCATCCACTAGTCTAGTACATGTGTAATATAGTCATCCACTAGTCTAGTACATGTGTGATATGGTCATCTAATAGTCTAGTACATGTTGATATGGTCATCCACTAGTCTAGTACATGTATATTATAGTCATCCACTAGTCTAGTACATGTATAGTATAGTCATCCACTAGTCTAGTACACGTGTAATATAGTCATCCACTAATCTAGTACACGTGTGATATAGTCATTCATTCGTCTAGTACATGTGTACTATAGTCATCCACTAGTCTAGTACATGTGTGATATAGTCATCCACTAGTCTAGTACATGTGTAGTATAGTCATCCACTAGTCTAGTACATGTTTGATATAGTCATCCACTAGTCAAGTATATGTGTAGTATAGTCATTCACTAGTCTAGTACATGTGTAGTATAGTCATCCACTAGTCAATACATGTGTGATATGGTCATCCACTAGTCTAGTGCATGTATAGTATAGTCATCCACTAGTCTAGTACACGTGCTATATAGTCATCTACTAGTCTAGTACATGTGTGATATAGTCATCTACTTGTCTAGTAAATGTGTAGTACAGTCATCCACTAGTCTAGTACATGTGTGATATAGTCATCCACTAGTCTAGTACATGTATGATATGGTCATCTACTAGTCTAGTACATGTTGATATGGTCATCCACTAGTCTGGTACATGTATAGTTTAGTCATCCACTAGTCTAGTACATGTATAGTATAGTCATCCACTAGTCTAGTACATGTGTGATATAGTCATCCACTAGTCTAGTAAATGTGTAGTATAGTCATCCACTAGTCTAGTACATGTGTGATATAGTCATGCACTAGTCTAGTACATTTTGATATGATCATCCACTAGTCTAGTACATGTATAGTATAGTCATCCACTAGTCTAGTACATGTATAGTATAGTCATCCACTAGTCTAGTACACGTGTGTTATAGTCATTCATTCGTCTAGTACATGTGTAGTATAGTCATCCACTAGTCTAGTACATGTGTGATATAGTCATCCACTAGTCTATTATATGTGTAGTATAGTCATTCACTAGTCTAGTACATGTGTAGTATAGTCATCCACTAGTCAATACATGTGTGATATGGTCATCCACTAGTCTAGTACATGTGTACTATAGTCATCCACTTGTCTAGTACATGTGTACTATAGTCATCCACTAGTCTAGTACATGTGTGATATAGTCATCCACTAGTCTAGTATATATGTGATATAGTCATTCACTAGTCTAGTACATGTGTGATATAGTCATCCACTAGTCTAGTACATGTGTAATACAGTCATCCACTAGTTCAGTACATGTGTGATATAGTCACCCACTAGTCTAGTACACGTGTGAAAGAGTCATCCATTCGTCTAGTACATATGTGATATAGTCATCCTCTAGTCTAGTACATGTGTGATATAGTCATCCATTCGTCTAGTACATGTGTACTATAGTCATCCACTAGTCTAGTACATGTGTAATATAGTCATCCACTAGTCTATTACACGTGCTATATAGTCATCTACTAGTCTAGTACATGTGTGATATAGTCATCTACTAGTCTAGTACATGTGTGATATAGTCATCCACTAGTCTAGTACATGTGTACTATAGTCATCCACTTGTCTAGTACATGTGTACTATAGTTATCCACTAGTCTAGTACATTTGTGATATAGTCATCCACTAGTCTTGTACATGTGTCATATAGTCATCCATTCGTTTGGTACATGTGTACTATTGTCATCCACTAGTCTAGTACATGTGTGATATAGTCATCGACTAATCTAGTACATGTGTGATATGGTCACCTACTAGTCTAGAACATGTGTGATATTGTCATCCACTAGTTTAGTACAAGTGTGATATGGTCATCCACTAGTCTAGTACATGTGTAGTATAGTCATCCACTAGTCTAGTACATGTGTGATATAGTCATCCACTAGTCCAGTATATATGTGATATAGTCATTCACTAGTCTAGTACATGTGTGATATATTCATCCACTAGTCTAGTACGTGTGTGATAAAATAATCCACTAGTTAGTAAATGTGTAGTATAATCATCCACTAGTCTAGTACATGTGTAATATAGTCATCCACTAGTCTAGTACATGTGTGATATGGTCATCTAATAGTCTAGTACATGTTGATATGGTCATCCACTAGTCTAGTACATGTATAGTATAGTCATCCACTAGTCTAGTACATGTATAGTATAGTCATCCACTAGTCTAGTACACGTGTAATATAGTCATCCACTAGTCTAGTACACGTGTGATATAGTCATTCATTTGTCTAGTACATGTGTACTATAGTCATCCACTAGTCTAGTACATGTGTGATATAGTCATCTACTAGTCTAGTACATGTGTAGTATAGTCATCCACTAGTCTAGTACATGTGTGATATAGTCATCCACTAGTCTAGTATATGTGTAGTATAGTCATTCACTAGTCTAGTACATGTGTAGTATAGTCATCCACTAGTCAATACATGTGTGATATGGTCATCCACTAGTCTAGTGCATGTATAGTATAGTCATCCAGCAGTCTAGTACACGTGCTATATAGTCATCTACTAGTCTAGTACATGTGTGATATAGTCATCTACTAGTCTAGTAAATGTGTAGTACAGTCATCCACTAGTCTAGTACATGTGTGATATAGTCATCCACTAGTCTAGTATATGTTGATATGGTCATCCACTAGTCTGGTACATGTATAGTATAGTCATCCACTAGTCTAGTACATGTATAGTATAGTCATCCACTAGTCTAGTACATGTGTGATATAGTCATCCACTAGTCTAGTACATGTTGATATGATCATCCACTAGTCTAGTACATGTATAGTATAGTCATCCACTAGTCTAGTACATGTATAGTATAGTCATCCACTAGTCTAGTACACGTGTAATATAGTCATCCACTAGTCTAGTACACGTGTGTTATAGTCATTCATTCGTCTAGTACATGTGTAGTATAGTCATCCACTAGTCTAGTACATGTGTGATATAGTCATCCACTAGTCTATTATATGTGTAGTATAGTCATTCACTAGTCTAGTACATGTGTAGTATAGTCATCCACTAGTCAATACATGTGTGATATGGTCATCCACTAGTCTAGTACATGTGTAGTATAGTCATCCACTAGTCTAGTACATGTGTGATAAAATCATCCACTAGTCTAGTACATGTGTGATATAGTCATCGACTAATCTAGTACATGTGTGATATGGTCACCTACTAGTCTAGAAAATGTGTGATATAGTCATCCACTAGTCTAGTACATGTGTGATATGGTCATCTAATAGTCTAGTACATGTTGATATGGTCATCCACTAGTCTAGTACATGTATAGTATAGTCATCCACTAGTCTAGTACATGTATAGTATAGTCATCCACAAGTCTAGTACACGTGTAATATAGTCATCCACTAGTCTAGTACACGTGTGATATAGTCATTCATTCGTCTAGTACATTTGTACTATAGTCATCCACTAGTCTAGTACATGTGTGATATAGTCATCCACTAGTCTAGTACATGTGTAGTATAGTCATCCACTAGTCTAGTACATGTGTGATATAGTCATCCACTAGTCTAGTATATGTGTAGTATAGTCATTCACTAGTCTAGTACATGTATAGTATAGTCATCCACTAGTCAATACATGTGTGATATGGTCATCCACTAGTCTAGTACATGTGTAGTATAGTCATCCACTAGTCTAGTACATGTGTGATATAGTCATCCACTAGTCTAGAACATGTGTGATATAGTCTTCCACTAGTTTAGTACAAGTGTGATATGGTCATCCACTAGTCTAGTACATGTGTAGTATAGTCATCCACTAGTCTAGTACATGTGTGATATAGTCATCCATTCGTCTAGTACATATGTGATATAGTCATCCTCTAGTCTAGTACATGTGTGATATAGTCATCCATTCGTCTAGTACATTTGTACTATAGTCATCCACGAGTCTAGTACATGTGTGATATAGTCATCCACTAGTCTAGTACATGTGTTATACAGTCATCTACTAGTCTAGTACATGTATGATATAGTCATCCACTAGTCTAGTACATGTGTAATACAGTCATCCTCTAGTTTAGTACATGTGTAATATAGTCATCCACCAGTCTAGTACATGTGTAATATAGTCATCCACTAGTCTAGTACATGTGTGATATAGTCATCCATTCGTCTAGTACATGTGTACTATAGTCATCCACTAGTCTAGTACATGTGTGATATAGTCATCCATTCGTCTAGTACATATGTGATATAGTCATCCTCTAGTCTAGTACATCTGTGATATAGTCATCCATTCGTCTAGTACATGTGTACTATAGTCATCCACCAGTCTAGTACATGTGTGATATAGTCATCCATTCGTCTAGTACATGTGTACTATAGTCATCCACTAGTCTAGTACATGTGTGATATAGTAATGCACTATCCTAGTAAATGTGTAGTATAGTCATCCACTAGTCTAGTACATGTGTGATATAGTCATCCACTAGTCTAGTACATGTGTGATATGGTCATCTACTAGTCTAGTACATGTTGATATGGTCATCCACTAGTCTAGTACATGTGTAATACAGTCATCCACTAGTTCAGTACAAGTGTGATATGGTCATCCACTAGTCTAGTACATGTGTACTATAGTCATCCACTAGTCTAGTACATTTTTGATATAGTCATCCACTCGTCTTGTACATGTGTCATATAGTCATCCATTCGTTTGGTACAAGTGTACTATTGTCATCCACTAGTCTAGTACATGTGTAGTATAGTCATCCACTAGTCTAGTACATGTGTGATATAGTCATCCACTAGTCTAGTATATATGTGATATAGTCATTCACTAGTCTAGTACATGTGTGATATAGTCATCCACTAGTCTAGTACATGTGTGATATAGTAATCCACTAGTTTAGTAAATGTGTAGTATAATCATCCACTAGTCTAGTTCATGTGTAATATAGTCATCCACTAGTCTAGTACATGTGTGATATGGTCATCTAATAGTCTAGTACATGTTGTTATGGTCATCCACTAGTCTAGTACATGTATAGTATAGTCATCCACTAGTCTAGTACACGTATAGTATAGTCATCCACTAGTCTAGTACACGTGTAATATAGTCATCCACTAGTCTAGTACACGTGTGATATAGTCATTCATTCGTCTAGTACATGTGTACTATAGTCATCCACTAGTCTAGTACATGTGTGATATAGTAATGCACTAGTCTAGTACATGTGTAGTATAGTCATCCACTAGTCTAGTACATGTGTGATATAGTCAACCACTAGTCTAGTATATGTGTAGTATAGTCATTCACTAGTCTAATACATGTGTAGTATAGTCATCCACTAGTCAATACATGTGTGATATGGTCATCCACTAGTCTAGTACATGTGTAGTATAGTCATCCACTAGTCTAGTACATGTGTGATATAGTCATCCACTAGTCTAGTACATGTGTGATATAGTCATCCACTAATCTAGTACATGTGTGATATGGTTACCTACTAGTCTAGAACATGTGTGATATAGTCATCCACTAGTTTAGTACAAGTGTGATATGGTCATCCACTAGTCTAGTACATGTGTGATATGGTTACCTACTAGTCTAGTACATGTGTGATATAGTCATCCATTCGTCTAGTACATATGTGATATAGTCATCCTCTAGTCTAGTACATGTGTGATATAGTCATCCATTCGTCTAGTACATTTGTACTATAGTCATCCACGAGTCTAGTACATGTGTGATATAGTCATCCACTAGTCTAGTACATGTGTAATACAGTCATCTACTAGTCTAGTACATGTATGATATAGTCATCCACTAGTCTAGTACATGTGTAATACAGTCATCCACTAGTTTAGTACATGTGTGATATAGTCATCCACCAGTCTAGTACATGTGTAATATAGTCATCCACTAGTCTAGTACATGTGTGATATAGTCATCCATTCGTCTAGTACATGTGTACTATAGTCATCCACTAGTCTAGTACATGTGTGATATAGTCATCCATTCGTCTAGTACATATGTGATATAGTCATCCTCTAGTCTAGTACATGTGTGATATAGTCATCCATTCGTCTAGTACATGTGTACTATAGTCATCCACCAGTCTAGTACATGTGTGATATAGTCATCCTCTAGTCTAAAACATGTGTGAAATAGTCATCCATTCGTCTAGTACATGTGTACTATAGTCATCCACTAGCCTAGTACATGTGTGATATAGTAATGCTCTATTCTAGTAAATGTGCAGTATAGTCATCCACTAGTCTAGTACATGTGTGATATAGTCATCCACTAGTCTAGTACATGTGTGATATGGTCATCTACTAGTCTAGTACATGTTGATATGGTCATCCACTAGTCTAGTACATGTGTAATACAGTCATCCACTAGTTCAGTACAATTGTGATATAGTCACTTACTAGTCTAGTACACGTGTGAAAGAGTCATCCATTCGTCTAGTACGTATGTGATATAGTCATCCTCTAGTCTAGTACATGTGTGATATAGTCATCCATTCGTCTAGTACATGTGTACTATAGTCATCCACTAGTCTAGTACATGTGTAATATAGTCATCCACTAGTCTATTACACGTGCTATATAGTCATCTACTAGTCTAGTACATGTGTGATATAGTCATCTACTAGTCTAGTACATGTGTGATATAGTCATCCACTAGTCTAGTACATGTGTACTATAGTCATCCACTTGTCTAGTACATGTGTACTATAGTCATCCACTAGTCTAGTACATTTTTGATATAGTCATCCACTAGTCTTGTACATGTGTCATATAGTCATCCATTCGTTTGGTACAAGTGTACTATTGTCATCCACTAGTCTAGTACATGTGTGATATAATCATCGACTAATCTAGTACATGTGTGATATGGTCACCTACTAGTCTAGAACATGTGTGATATAATCATCCACTAGTTTAGTACAAGTGTGATATGGTCATCCACTAGTCTAGTACATGTGTAGTATAGTCATCCACTAGTCTAGTACATGTGTGATATAGTCATCCACTAGTCTAGTATATATGTGATATAGTCATTCACTAGTCTAGTACATGTGTGATATAGTCATCCACTAGTCTAGTACATGTGTGATATAGTAATCCACTAGTTTAGTAAATGTGTAGTATAATCATCCACTAGCCTAGTACATGTGTAATATAGTCATCCACTAGTCTAGTACATGTGTGATATGGTCATCTAATAGTCTAGTACATGTTGATATGGTCATCCACTAGTCTAGTACATGTATAGTATAGTCATCCACTAGTCTAGTACATGTATAGTATAGTCATCCACTAGTCTAGTACACGTGTAATATAGTCATCCACTAGTCTAGTACACGTGTGATATAGTCATTCATTCGTCTAGTACATTTGTACTATAGTCATCCACTAGTCTAGTACATGTGTGATATAGTAATGCACTAGTCTAGTACATGTGTAGTATAGTCATCCACTAGTCTAGTACATGTGTGATATAGTCAACCACTAGTCTAGTATATGTGTAGTATAGTCATTCACTAGTCTAATACATGTGTAGTATAGTCATCCACTAGTCAATACATGTGTGATATGGTCATCCACTAGTCTAGTACATGTGTAGTATAGTCATCCACTAGTCTAGTACATGTGTGATATAGTCATCCACTAGTCTAGTACATGTGTGATATAGTCATCGACTAATCTAGTACATGTGTGATATGGTTACCTACTAGTCTAGAACATGTGTGATATAGTCATCCACTAGTTTAGTACAAGTGTGATATGGTCATCCACTAGTCTAGTACATGTGTGATATGGTTACCTACTAGTCTAGTACATGTGTGATATAGTCATCCATTCGTCTAGTACATATGTGATATAGTCATCCTCTAGTCTAGTACATGTGTGATATAGTCATCCATTCGTCTAGTACATTTGTACTATAGTCATCCACGAGTCTAGTACATGTGTGATATAGTCATCCACTAGTCTAGTACATGTGTAATACAGTCATCTACTAGTCTAGTACATGTATGATATAGTCATCCACTAGTCTAGTACATGTGTAATACAGTCATCCACTAGTTTAGTACATGTGTGATATAGTCATCCACCAGTCTAGTACATGTGTAATATAGTCATCCACTAGTCTAGTACATGTGTGATATAGTCATCCATTCGTCTAGTACATGTGTACTATAGTCATCCACTAGTCTAGTACATGTGTGATATAGTCATCCATTCGTCTAGTACATATGTGATATAGTCATCCTCTAGTCTAGTACATGTGTGATATAGTCATCCATTCGTCTAGTACATGTGTACTATAGTCATCCACCAGTCTAGTACATGTGTTATATAGTCATCCTCTAGTCTAAAACATGTGTGAAATAGTCATCCATTCGTCTAGTACATGTGTACTATAGTCATCCACTAGCCTAGTACATGTGTGATATAGTAATGCACTATTCTAGTAAATGTGCAGTATAGTCATCCACTAGTCTAGTACATGTGTGATATAGTCATCCACTAGTCTAGTACATGTGTGATATGGTCATCTACTAGTCTAGTACATGTTGATATGGTCATCCACTAGTCTAGTACATGTGTAATACAGTCATCCACTAGTTCAGTACAATTGTGATATAGTCACCCACTAGTCTAGTACACGTGTGAAAGAGTCATCCATTCGTCTAGTACATATGTGATATAGTCATCCATTCGTCTAGTACATGTGTACTATAGTCATCCACTAGTCTAGTACATGTGTAATATAGTCATCCACTAGTCTAGTACACGTGCTATACAGTCATCTACTAGTCTAGTATATGTGTGATATAGTCATCTACTAGTCTGGTACATGTGTGATATAGTCATCCACTAGTCTAGTACATGTGTACTATAGTCATCCACTTGTCTAGTACATGTGTACTATAGTCATCCACTAGTCTGGTACATTTGTGATATAGTCATCCACTAGTCTTGTACATGTGTCATATAGTCATCCATTCGTTTGGTACATGTGTACTATAGTCATCCACTAGTCTAGTACATGTGTAATATAGTCATCTACTAGTCTAGTACACGTGTGATATAGTCATCCATTCGTCTAGTACATGTGTGATATAGTCATCCTCTAGTCTAAAACATGTGTGAAATAGTCATCCATTCGTCTAGTACATGTGTACTATAGTCATCCACTAGTCTAGTACATGTGTGATATAGTAATCCACTAGTCTAGTAAATGTGTAGTATAGTCATCCACTAATCTAGTACATGTGTGATATAGTCATCCACTAGTCTAGTACATGTTGATATGGTCATCCATAAGTCTAGTACATGTATAGTATAGTCATCCACTAGTCTAGTACATGTGTGATATAGTCATCCATTCGTCTAGTACATGTGTACTATAGTCATCCACCAGTCTAGTACATGTGTTATATAGTCATCCTCTAGTCTAAAACATGTGTGAAATAGTCATCCATTCGTCTAGTACATGTGTACTATAGTCATCCACTAGCCTAGTACATGTGTGATATAGTAATGCACTATTCTAGTAAATGTGCAGTATAGTCATCCACTAGTCTAGTACATGTGTGATATAGTCATCCACTAGTCTAGTACATGTGTAGTATAGTCATCCACTAGTCTAGTACATGTGTGATATGGTCATCCACTAGTCTAGTACATGTGTAGTATAGTCATCCACTAGTCTAGTACATGTGTGATATAGTCATCCACTAGTTTAGTACAAGTGTGATATGGTCATCCACTAGTCTAGTACATGTGTAGTATAGTGATCCACTAGTCTAGTACATGTGTGATATAGTCATCCACCTGTCTAGTACATATGTGATAAGTCATCCACTAATCTATTACATGTGTGATATAGTCAACCACTAGTCTAGTACATGTGTAGTATAGTCATCCACTAGTCTAGTACATGTGTGATATGGTCATGTACTAGTCTAGTACATGTGTGATATGGTTCTGCTGATATTGTATATCCTATTCTAGATAAAGTTTACAATTTAATTCAAGTTATATGTGTATCCGAGCTCAATTATTATATGCATTCCAACTTGTGTTGTTTAGTTCTAAATATTTGTCTGATGTTTAAGAATGTTCAAAAGATAATTATGTGAGTTTTTGAAGCTTTTTTGGCTGAACATCATATCCTCTGTTGCAAATGTTCTTTAAACAACATACCTGCTGAACTGACCATTAGTTGACCTCTCTATACCTAACAAAAACCGCAACTACCTCTATAGTTCATACAACTATCCGCTGATCTCGCTTTAAAAGTTGAGTTTGACTGAAATACTCAATCGGGTCACCTCAGTCCCCGAATAGAATTGTTTTAAATCTAACAATAAATTGTAATTCAGCCATAATTTTTAGAGCAATTTCGAAAAAATGCTCTATTGTCCCCGTTTTGTCTGTCTGTCTGTCTGTCCGTCTGTCCGTCATCACCCTAGATCTCAACAACCATAAGTCCTAGACCCATGATGTATATATCATTTTGTAGGTCTTGGTCTGCCAAGAAATGACTTTTTTCCATTTCGCGATCTGACCTCTCAGGGCCGTAAAAGGGGCCTTATAAAGTACCGTTTTTTACTATATAAGCTATATTAATAATGGATCGCCCTATATCTCAGCAACCATAAGTCCTAGACCCATGATGTATATATCATTGTGTAGGTCTTGGCCTGCCAAGTGTACATCAAAAGTCCATTTTGCAATTTGACCTCTCAGGGCCAAAATATAAGAGTTTTTTATGTACCGTTTTGCTTATATTTTAAATATAAATAATAAAAGCTAATCAAAGGGATCGTAATCATTATTTATTTTTGTAACAGTTATTCAACATGACTTACTTCCCGTACTTTATATAAAACAACAATTGACGGAGTTTTCGGACCATTAAATGACTACAATTTAGAATGTTTCAATTATGAGTCCTATTTCAGTGACCACAAACCACTTGTAGTTAGATTTAAGAGAAAATAATTTTGTTTTCAATTATAAAGAAACGTCTTTTTAATATCTTTTTTCAGATATATGCATTACACAATTGAATTTGTAAACATTTCCAAAATTTACAAATATTTACTGAAAGATAGCATACGTACTGATACATAATACGAAAATGTGCTAACACGTCCTGTGTCCAGAATGGAACAGGCTTAGATTGCTTGTTTTTATTTGATCAAAAACGACATTAATTAGATGTACAAAATAATTTCTAATTTAGACTCAACGAGATGGGCATCTAGTTTAGAAGATAGAAATATGCACACAATATTTTGATAATAGAAGTTCTTCATAAGTTTTAATAATACCTTAATTCATTTTTCATTTGCATTACTGCACACATATATTCCATGTGTTCCACCACCACCTGACATTGGTTCAACCTTCTTTAAATACATGTATTTTGAAATAGAGAGAAAGACTTTATTTAATTACATGTATTTTGAAAAAGAGAGAAAGACTTTATTTAATTACATGTATTTTGAAACAGAGAGAAAGACTTTATTTAATTACATGTATTTTGAAAAAGAGAGAAACACGTTCTTTAAATACGTGTATTTTGAAATAGACTGAAACAGGTTTTTTAAATTCATGTATTTTGAAATAGAGAGAAACACGTTATTTAAATACATGTATTTTGAAATAGAGAGAAACACGTTCCTTAAATGCATGTATTTTGAAAATGAAACAGATTTTTTTAAATACATGTATTTTGAAATAGAGAGAAACACGTTCTTTAAATACATGCATTTTGAAATAGAGAGAAACACGTTTAAATTGAGAAAGATAAGGCCAAAGACGTAATGTTCTTAATGTGGCTTTTTACATCTTTGTA